>JAARMF010001075.1:0-51655 GCA_022844705.1 Toxascaris leonina | reverse complement strand
GGGGGGAGGAAGGGAGGGAGGCCGAGACAGGAGGAGGAGACATCGGATGAACGACCAAACGATAGGAGATACAGTTCACCAAGAACGTCGGCTGCACACATGATTGTGTCCAGTGGTGCAACCTTTCGACGTCACACACTACTTTAAGCCATCACGAGGGTTCCTGCGATAATTCTGCGAACACAAGGGACAGCTCATTCTCTGCATCAGCACACCCAATGTGCTTATTCGTGAGGCAGCTAAAGTCGGTCTGTGACGTCAAAAACGCTTTTCTACTGACAAAGACCATGTACACATCGAAGTCTTTCATTGAGGCCCCTCTTTCATCGTTGGTTTCATGCCCTGAGTGAGCATTACTGCGCTTATCGCAGCATTCTCAAAGCAGCGAGCATGTCACGATATTTGAGGGAACATTTTATAAAAAATTTTGCAGCAAAAGAGTGGAGAGTGTTGGAATGCGCTCCTTCTTCTGCTCTAATTCAGTCAAAGAACATATTCGACTTGACAAACCCCATCGTCCTGATTTGAAACAAATTTTTGAAAAAGAGCACCTACCATTTTCTGAACGGCTTCCTCACTTGCCAGACTTCCAAAGTGAGGCTTGTGACTTGCGCTTGGAGCAGACGGTTCCCCCATTTCTGCGTTAGTTGACAAATAACCTGAAGCAAATCCCTTTAAGAATCACATACCAACCACTTTGCATTCTTTCAACGGAGCGACGCTATTTAAGACAGTTTGAGAAAACGGATATAGTGTTCATTTCAGACTAACAAAGACTAGGGATCAGTAAGCCTTCCTCCCATAATGATGCCTTCAAAACAGCGCTTCCAAACGGATGAACTGACCGATTCGGTGGAGATACCTGCAGATGGTGTGCAAGGATGGTCGCTTCCACCTCCACACAGCTTCTGGGTATAACGCATACATAGGCAACGTGCAGCCTTAGAGAAAAAACGCGGTTACTTAGGTAAATGCAGAAGCAACTATTATGGCACACCCGAATTGCTTAGTGGGTGTGATGTATGTGCTGCCAAAACGGCTAGAAATCCTTTGTTTGGAATTCGACTATTCAACACAAGGTCACAGACAGCCCTTCTCCGACGCATTCTGGGTACCGCTAAATCGATTCTGAACGCAGAAAATGCCCAACAACATGGTCTTTTCTCCACTATTTTTCAGAAATGCAGAAACCTGATTGCTTATTTCTCCTCAAAAGTACTCATCTGATAGTCCAAGTGGTAAATACATTAAAATAACAGCTAGCTCTTCTGTAAAATAGGACTGCTGCTATCAGGTGAATACACCGCCGGCACAATTCCAATTTGAACCACAATGCGCGGTACACATGTATCAAGGGGAATACTTCCACAACCACCGAGCTACAGCGACGCAAATCCTCATTTACCAATACATTCCCCTTCCGTCAATATAAAAAATGAATGACCGCTCCGTTCTAACTTCTCCCTCTGCGAGAATTTCATACAAGAAAACGCTCGACTTTTGATGTATGAAGTCTCTCTCTCTCTCTCAAAAAAAAAAAAAATGTCGTCGGAGGAATCTTCTTCAAATTCAGAAACCCATTCACCGTTTATAGAAGTACCATTGCTGACAGGTTCAGGAGACCCTTTGCGTTGTACAAATGACAAGAAGAGGGCGAAACAAGTTTATTCGCTGAGATCCGCAATACACAATATACACGGCCGCAAATCGATTCGCTAAAATATAATAACAATAGTTTCCAGCGGTCATCTCGTAACATCAAAATCAGTGGTATCCTTGTGGATGTTGAAGCAGTTCCCTCTGAAGCTGATTTTGCAAATCACCCAACTTTTTCTTCAGCACATTTATTCCACCCAGCACAATATTCTCTGCCTGAAAAAGAGTTAATGGTCTCAACTGTGGGCTGCGCGAATTATTTCTAGGCAAGCCAACCTGATTTCTGCCGCAAAAACATCTTCAAGCATGCACATACAGTCCACGTGCGATTCCGCCACTAGAGCAGAATTCGTTACAAACACTGAAAGCAACACGAAGTAAATGTCAGAAGCATCAGCATACTGCATGCTGAACTACCTGCAACACTCGTCGCTATGAAAAAAAGGTGGAGAGGAAGTAGTACTCAAGAGAGGGCAGGGAAAAATGATATGTGAAATAAACCAATGTGGAACTTTTCGAATAGAAATGAGAGCTGAGGAACTCGCATTCTTCCTTTCATTTCAGTTTTGGAACGAAACCGTCGTTCCTCCGCACATCACAGCAACAAACGCGTGTGACATCGAAACTTTAATATAAAGCAGCTGTCCAATTGACCATCTTACTTCCGTAGTGAACCTACTCGCATTGGTCCGCTATTTGTCAGCGACCGCAACAACAGCTGTAGGTCACAATGTGGGTAATCGATTTCTTTGAACATATGGACGAAAACGAAAAAATAAAAGCATCAACTAAGAAAGAAAGGACAGGAAAAGACATCTGCCCAGTGTGCACTTCAATCGAAAAACGAACAAAGACTTACCTTAAGGGCGCCACTGGACTCCACCGTAAACCAGAACTTATTCGGTTTAGCCATTGGATCGTACGGCGCCTCATACTCGTCATCCTCCAATTGCGAGTACTCACTCTTGGGCCACTCTTCGGGTTTGGCCAACACCGTATGCCTCAACGCATTGTCCGGATCATACTCGAATGCAACACCGCACGTTGGATTCCACTTTGCGTGCTCCTTTCCAAATCCCTAGAAATAGCACAAATTCAGCATCTCTTTACCTCCATCCGCCTGCGACTCATCAGTACTGATGAAAAAAAAAAAAACTTTAAGTCACTGAGGCATCTGATCACGCATCAACACACAACACCAAATGAACCAAAATTGCAATCTGATTATATAGTCTAAGCTCGCGTTTCCCATCGTATTATTACAATAGCAAAACGCTGCCTTCATTTGCTCCTCCTCAGCAGTTCAACCCAAAAAGTTGGTGCTTTCACCTGATACGTTCAACTAAAACAATCCTCATCCCGTTCAGCAATATTCGTCTTGTTGTTCATACTATTCCAATCATTGCGATAATCGTGAGAATACCTTTAAAAATGTTCAAATAATGAACAAATAGTTATGAAAGTTAAATTCGTTGTCGCAGTAAACATAAAGAAACACTTCGACTTTGCCACATTAGCGCCCGCTCCGCTGCAACTTCAAACTCTTTCGTTATACTCAATAGACGTAAACAAAGAAAAAAAAGCATCGTTGCAATTGCAATTCACGTGCTGTACACCTTGAATCACACAATCAAGGGCACTGATACACTTGCTCTACAACTATAAGAAACAGCTCCCTTCACTTATGGACCGTGTGAACGGTATTGTACATGTTTTTCTGCCACCCGTAAATCAAAATCCGTTCCAACCCTCTCCATAATGCTCACTGCAATTAAGGTGCTGAACGGGATGTCCCAACTGTGCCAAATAACGTTTGCCGATACGCTGTATGCATGAGAACAATTTGAGCAAAAGCACTGCACAGCAGGCTGCCACAGTCTAATATTGTCGATTAAACACAGCAGTCAGAAGACAAACTTCACTACGACGGGTAAATTTGCTAATCTCATCCCGCAAACATATCAGGACTGTTCGGCCATTTTGCTCAGAACATTTTGAATCCACCACCCTTCACCCGAAACTGCGCAAAAAAGAGCGCAACCTTCTTCGCATAGCATTTCATGCGTATCTCTTGACCCCTCCTCAGCTTCACGATGAGAATATCCTCAGATGTGCCATCCTCGGCATTCCTCCCCTGCAAATGCCGTCCACAAGCCGGAACTACAGCTGCATTACTTGACTCTAGATCGGCGGTCGTAACCGAGCGCGTGCCCTCGTCATCCCAACGCACGCTTAGGCGCATCTCCACTGCGCATTCGGCGCAGAAATCATTGCACTGACAATCCTGAAAACATCTACAACAATGCCGATGACATGAAACAGGAAAAAAACGAAAGCAGATAGTGGTACGGAAGAGAGTGGGAAAGGGGAAGATAGAACTGTTTCGGCTACCCGAATTGCTGGCAATCAGAAAAGCGCAGTAAATCAAGCAGTCTCTAGCACATAACAGAAATGAGCCTCAGTTATTACCACTGCAACAAAGTGCTTCAAATTATACAAGCAAAGGAGTAATTCCTTTCATGCGATACCAGTAACATGGCGCCATTTGCAAATGCACAACACACCTGTTGTCCTGCCTGTCCACCAGCTGAGTGCCACTCTGATTCCTCAACTCAATCCCTCATGCTTATGCACCTCTAGCGAAGTCTTTCCTCGTTCTATCAAATCGGCGAGAATGATTTGCCAGTTGTCTTTGACCGAAGCTAGCTCGGAATAATTTTAGCGATAAGAAGGAAACATACCATACAAAATCGCACGATGATTGCCTTGTTACACTGGAATTTAGTAACAGAACAGTAGCTGCAGTGAAAGAGTTACAGTGGCCAGTTCCCCAAACACAGGTAACGAGGACAGAATCAGCAAGGTGGAAAGCAATAGACTAGAACGAATGCGATCAAAATGAAATGGATAAGATGAACGAGACCAGCAAATAAAAGCTAGAAATATGGATACTCTCTTACCCGAGAATACTGAAATTTGTCGACAACGTTATTTGAAGTCAGAGGAATAAGCCCCATTCGATGCGCAATAAACTCATCGTGCAGTACACTCGTATTCGCCTCGATCTGAACCCAGTCAATCGCTGTAAAAACACAGTACGAAATTAGCAGCCGTGAACAGACTCATCTACTGTTCTAGCACGCCCAAAACAAGACAGCAATATCAACAATTAGTTAATACGTATAAACGAAAGTAGATTTCATGATCAGCATTCCTACTCTCCCTAGGTACCGTTCACCTATAAAAACTGCCTCATTTACAAGGAAGGATCTTTCACATGTACCTCCTCTACGACATTAAACCAGCCATGCTGGGCACCTTCATAATGCATATCTCTCATAGACACAAGCTGACGTTCCCTAGCACAATCCTTTGGTAAACGGAAAGTGCTAAAATCACGGCTGTTCTCCTGCAAAGCTCAAGGTCTTTCACTAAACTATTGATATCCCATTCATTACGATTCGGTCCATCATGGTTTGTCCTTCACTACGATAAATGCAACCGGCATAAACAACAACACCATCAATCAACCCATATGCAACGTCGAGACAATCTACATGTGAAACGAAGGATTCCTTCCCTTTTCATCAGATCGGCGTCATTACTCGCCCCCTCCTCAAATGGTTCTGCGAAAACGCATTTCTTGAAGACTTGATTTGTATTCCTGTAGGTTGCGAATTACGCCCATCTTATAACACTCGTTATGTGGATTCCAAGTTTTCCTCAGACAACCGACCACCAATATGCTGTCCCACCGCTTGAATCTTGCTATGATGCATCCACCTGTCAGTAGTGCCATGTAAATGCAAGTGTGATGTCCGATCCTTCAATGGTTTCCGTGGTGAAAGATAACCGTGGATGATCGCACCTGCCCTGCTGCCCTCGTTAGTCTGACGTGTTTTCTTATGAGGGAAATAGCAAAACTATGACAGAACAACAGTATAAAGGGATACAGCACAACAAGCAGAAAGGTTTACCCATTGTTGGCACCTCTGCAATGAATATCCTTCGTAGCGAATTCGCCACACTCAAGTCGGTATCCTCCAAAACGAATTTCACCGTCTCATCGTTCAACATCGAAATCGTTACACGAGGTTGATTCGCATAAGGCATCTTTGCTTAAACAATAAGCCATGCGGACTCCCCTGTGACAACCGTTTCGACATTTATGCCATCAAGCATGACTTGTGCACAGCAATTTTCACAACAAGGAGCTAACCGAAGGCATCAAAAATTTTCGTAGTTTGGTGGACAATTTAATATGCTGTCAAATCTGCACATGTATGACTTACACTTCGCGCATTTACATTTTGGACGGAAAAGCGGTAGAGCACCAAATGAAGCTGAGTAACAGGATTCGCAAAAGTGCTGCAGCGCGCAAGAAAATGCAGCTTTTTACGAGCGCGCAAATGAACAACCGTGTGGTTTGCTCAGTCAGTACCTCGTTGCTGTTGCAGAACATTCTCATAGCCGAATGGCACCAGGATGAATCTACAAAGACACACAATCGTGCTGACAACTTGGCGCATATTCCCTTTTCCTATAATTTGGCCGACTAGAACAGCATCCATGACTTCCTGCATAACTATTCAAAGGCAACTATATATATATATATATATATATATATATGTATATATATATATATGTATATATATATCATGCATTCTCTTGTGCCTATGATGCAACCAGCAAAAAAAAAAACGGTTTTTTATCTGCACTCTAGAAACTGTTCGGTGCACCGATATTAATAACACTGAAATATGACGACTGCGATCAAACTGTGCTCAGCAGGTCGTGCACCACGACCAGTCGCATTCCGGCAGATTCAGATGCAAAACGCACCCTAGATTAGGGGAAGGATGGATGCTATCAGAGAGAGAGGGTTTAGGCAACAATGCTGAAACATGACCATATCGAAGCCGGCATTCAACGACAGAAGCAGATTCCTAAATTAGATGAAGTATTTCCAATCACGATCCGATGTTTCCAAGAACGGGAAAAACAACGCTGTTCCAATTTTCCAATACAGACCACTGAAGACTAAAAGAAAGTAAGAGAATGCAACAACGTTTCGCAACGAAAGCAGACGAGACGCTCTCCGCCTAGCATTTCAAGCCTGCAGCATTCAGAATACAATGAGCAAACGGTATTCACCCTGAAAGGAATTTGCCGCGATGCAATCTTCGCTGGATTGTTCATTGCCCCCATACAGCTTTCCGTTGTGCCCTCAGTACGAGAGCGGTAATTCAATACCAAGATCACATTCACTGCTAACATTCGACGTTGTACTCCATGCTGGTGGTTTTAAATGATTTGCAGGCTCTTTAGTTTCTTCTACGGTCATCCTGAACGGATGAAACCGCCTCACTGCGGTACTTTGCAACCCATGTGGGTCCCATAAGGGAAAATATGTGAAAGAGTACTAAAGAAATTGTTTCATTGCGAACGCAACAACTTTATGACTACTGCAAAGTGACCATGTTGTCGAATGATGCACCACTTCCACCTGCCGTCTCGTTAGGACGAAAAAAGGCGCAGCATACGAAGCTAAACTTTTTGGGCATTATACGGCCGAATGTACGCTCCCGCCTGATGTAACATGCTGCCAGCAAATTCGGTCCTCTTAGCTTCCGGAGTTGGTTGGAAGGTTCGACCCACATATACACCTAAACACGAAGGCACAATTTTTTCGAGAGACTTACTTCATACATCAAATGTCACCCTTCCACTGCATCCCCTTGCTAAGACAACGGAAAACGTTCAGTGACTTTACGGTCTGTAAAATATCAGATTTCATATATGCTCGAAAGCATCACGTACAGGTTAGAAATTGGTGGGTACCTAAAAAACGTCGTGCTTGGGGATTTGAAGCAGAACAGGGATGTATAAAATAAAAGGGACCGCAGTAAATCATCATATGAAGTAAAAATATTGGCAACAGATTTCTGTGATGGAAGAAATGTTTACTGGCAATCTGCCAATGCATCGAATCGTTTCGAGACCCGAATGATTCTCACACGGAAAATTGGAAGTGTTTGGCAGAACACATGAAAATCTCTAGAGGAGACTGCTATCGCAGCAGTTGGAAGACCTTCCTGAGAGAGTGCAGCAGTATAGTCGACGAGTGCGGACCATCAGCTGAACCGGTCATTGAGCTACTGCGTGTTGTTTTACGTTATTCCGCTGTTCTTTAAAGATGTCGTCTTTTTTGGTCATCGTACACCTATGAAATGTTTTACCAATATTGTGCCAAGCTCGCTTATGTCTTCGACTCTCCCCCACTCACATAATCAGAGTTCCAAAAAAGTCGAAGCTTAGAAGTAAATAACCAACTTCCGATCACCCCTATACTCTGATCAGCAAGAGTTGTCGAAACGTGTAGTAATACGTGCCTGCTGCTGTGTTCTCAGTGTCCACAGAAATCGCATTTGGCACTTACGATCCTCCATTCTGACCAACGATGCATCCGCCTCCGACGCGCACCGTCGACACAGTGTACACTACTGAACCGCAAAGCCGAGCGAAAAAGCGGAAGCGTAGTGGACTAGTCCACATATGCGCATCTGCATTCCGCTCACCTGCCCACTAAGCGTTGTACCAACAAACAAGAATAAATTGCACATTATAATGACCTCAATGTTTAAACGACCCGTCTATCTTTCAAGAGATCGGTTTTCCCAAGACCCGACTCGTGCACAGTGCATGCAAATTTCTTGACCCCATCAAACTTAAACAGCTGCTCCGGAAACGCACCGACCATGGTGGAAGATGGCACAGACGATCATCCTGTGATTGGTATCGTTCCCACCAGCTCTGGCAACTCCACCTTCATCATTTCAGGGTTTAAGCTAGCAGGCAGAAAACCATACGCACACTCATACAAGCACAGACACGGCACAGCCATAAGGCGCTGCGCAAATGTATCTTTGCAAAAGGAGATGTGACACCAATGCGAGTAGACCCAGCTTTCTTGGATTTCTTTCGTACTGGAGTACATCTATTTACGTTGCTTAAAATTCTTGTCGACGTCAACCGCGGTCCACAAAGGTAGCAAAGCAGACCAGTCAAATGGGAACAAAATATGACGCATTGAAGCAATTGTTCCGCTGCCAAATGATTCATTTTAGTCGATGATCGCAAAAATCCGCAGTACTGTCGTCACAGATCTGGCTACACGCGACAGCGTTGATTCACCAGAAATCCACCCGAAATATTTACTGTTTTAGCGGATGTACGTACGAGCATTTTTTCAAAGAAAATGCGACTCAAATGCGATGAGCGTTAAATCGACGTTTAGTTCATGTGGATATGTGTGTGCAGTTTTAGCCAATAGATGCTGAACACGTACGAGGTTGCGACATGTTTGCAAGGAATAGGAAAACACACCGGTGGTAAAGGCTTCGTGACGAACCTTTAAGCGAAATCGTGAAGAGGATTTGAGCAAAACGGAGGATCAAGACAGGATCATGAAATGTTACTGCAGTGCACGAAGCAAAACAACGAACCGCACTGGCAAAGAAAGACGTCGACACACCAACAACTTACGTTGCACTGCTCTATCTTGTTATATTTTTTTACTCGATGTATTCCATGCTTTCTTTATTGTAAATAAAGATTCATTCATTTCATTTCAGATGACAGCATCCGAGTGCGCTGATACGCGAAGATATAGCGAAATCACTGATAACGCTTAAATGGTGGTCTGCAGATATGAACGCAGCCAATACAACAAACTACACCACACATCCCACCACGAGCTGTGACGATTCGACGTTATAGACTCAGCGATGTGATATTTCACTCGGCATTCGGCATAGCATAATTTTATTTTTATTCGTAACGAAAGCGATACACTGCAGTGTTGCGCGCAACATTCCATCTCGCAACCGATACCATCCCCAAATAAAACAGTTCTTTGTTATTGTACGACGACAAGCTTCCAGTTGAAGTCTCGTAATAAACGAAATCAATGTCTACTAGACCATGAAAAATGCAAATAAAGGTAATGATAGATGTCGACAACGCGAAACGATCAACCCTGCTCAGCAACACTAATGCTGCCCTATTGATCACCAGCGCCAACAATGAAAATATCAGGAAACTTTCGCTCAGCATTACTCCAACTCTCTCACAGCTTTTAAGCAGGCGAATAAGAAAAATGTGCATCAATCTTCTTTAGCGTTTTTGAGCAAAGGAATATGTCCCTCCCCTCCTCAGCTCACTGTTCCTTCTTCATTAAAAAATACAACTGATCCTTGAAAAAGTGGCGTGGATTGCATGGGTCCAGATATACTTTCCAAAAATATATTGGGAAACATTCAGAAGACTTGTGACAAATAGAAAAATCTAGTACTATGTACCGTTTGGTCTAGACATACCGAAAAAGAGGAGAAAAGTTCACGTACGGCATAAATGAATGAAACATGCCGATACTACCAACTAAGCCATCCCTACCTTAAAACACTCGAAAATTTATTACATCAAGGTAAAACCTACTGAAAATTAAGCAGGAGGCATCCAGATCGTGCAAAGATTCAGCGTTCTAGCGGCTCCCTTTATTAACAGACGATGTCAACTAGGATGCCGATAAACAGACTACAGCTGCAAACACATCTTCCCTCTCTCTTGATTTTCTCGACGACATCTTTTCCTCAGTCTACTCCATTACATAGTATCTGTTAAATGTGATATTAAATATGCGTTAATCGGTCGGCTATCTTGTCGGCAATACCTCGGTCAACATCACGCCGTTACTAGTCAAGTTTCTGGGGAGTTTAAAGTAACAAGGAGGCCTTCAACTGCACTAGAAGGGAAGCGGCAGGGATGCCAGCACTGTCCAGGAATGTCCTAAAAACAAGGATGCAGGAGGATGTGCTGAAAAAAAAATCAATCACCGTTTAATTCCCTACATTCGGCTCACGAAGGCAGATTGGACTGTTGCCTTATAAAACTCCGAGAAGAGACTTGTATCAGCGCAAAGCTGCCATTATTATGTTCCAGATGATTGATATATGAAATCCACGTATTTCGACAACAAGAAAACAGCAAATCACATAGAGATACGGCAACTGTTTTAGTACCCTTTTTTAGAGAAGAGCTATCCCACCCCTTCTTTCTGAGGCACAAGTCACAATGCTCTTCAACAGCTTGGTGTTATCATGGATAAGGCTATTCATCCCAGTGGCAATGGCTGCGCATAAAAAAGACCTATTAATTATTCAACCAGCGGAATAAAAAATATGAGAGAATCGAGGACCTCAAGGCAAAATACTACTGGAATGAAATCAATCACCCTGCAAATATTGAGTTTCAGAAGCTGGTAAAGCAGATGAAGGACGGAAAGCCAAGCTCATTTCTTAACAGCCTAATCACTATAGCAACCCACGGTCGCGCTGGAAGAAAGAGCTATACGTCTTAAAATTTACAAAACTAATATGGGGCAGAGATCGATGAGATACCGTGCGACTCAACTGCTCACCTTGCACAGGCAACGTGACCGTTGAAGGTTTTGATGCAACATAAAGACAAACAATTGCCTATTGTCCCGTGATGACGAAATAAATAAATAAATAAATAATCATTTTTGCATAGCACATAGAAAAGGGCTTATCTGCGGATCAACTACCTCCATATTTTCGAATTTTGATCTTCGGAAACGTGTTTTCGAATGATTAAGAATATTACATTATCCTTTACATCTGGCTTTTTTGAAGGTGAAATGACCTCAAAGCTCATTCCATCTCCCCTCCCCACATCTGTCCTGACCTGTGCTATTCACAGTTCCATTTTCGAAATAGCCGTGGTAATTTGATGGGTCGACACATCCTTCGACGGTGTACGCAAACCCGCAATTCCTCTGATTTCACCATCCAGTTCGCCATCCACAACACGCTTCACTGCACGTTCCCAGTGTGGCGACCTGAAATCAACGGGATGACTGGTTCACATTCAAAGTGATTGCTGCCGGTCCCACTAATGCTCTAATTTAGTCAGTCCGAATGATCAACGTGCAGCTGTCGTTCCTCTCCATAACGATCACCCAACTAGCAGGAAGTGGTGACAACGGATCTCCGAGTGATTAGCGGAGATTCGAGAGAATGGGAAAAGTGGGAACAGTCACAAAGTGCAGGCGGTGTTCAGCGTCGTGGGATAAAACGGACTCAAAAGTTGCTAAAGCGAGAACAAAGTCCGTACAAGATATCACTGAGTGGGTGCGAGTCTTAGTTTGCACAGCAGCAAAAATTACGCGAGATCTAGCTCGAAACGAGACCCACATAGGTTCCGCCTTACTTCTCGCAGTGTTATTAAAGAGGCCTGTGCAAATCTTACTGGAAAGAATAGCATTTCTATCTGACATAAGACCCATTTAGGGTGCTCAGATCTGATGTGACATAAAAACAACAAATTGCGTTCGAACTCTACTGCAGCAGGACAAAAATTTTCGATACAAAAGGGATACAACCGAAACAAACATGGACTCTTTGGATGTCATTTTGCTGAAACATCCTTTCTGCATAATCTCTAATCTGAAATTCAAGGTATGATGAATTTTTTTGGACTCTTAACTGGTGAAGGTTTGCCCATATGTGATAGATAATCCTGTGTTGACAGAAAGAAAAAAAGCCGCGTGAAAACCTGGCCTTTCATAAACTACCACAAGAAGTTGCCCGTAAATGGCGTGAACGACAACGACACATAAGAATTTCGTCGGTCGACACTGCTGCTGAAAAGCATCTTTAAGAAAATGTGCTCAGGAGCAGCAAAGCTTCGTCATGTTTGCATTCTGCTCATAAGGAATCGCGAAAGGACACCGCTGTCCATATGTCACCCCATTTACTGCATACACCGGCCCAGCGGCGCCTTCATCTGCCTGCTCTCTCAGAAACAAACTAGGAAAAACCTACGACACCACCAGGCCTACCTTCCGAGATCCTTTCTGTACTGACACTGATCGGAAAAGTTGATGCAGTAAGTGTAACCGGCGATAAGGAGCTCGATTTGTCTATCGCCCTTTGAGAATGCCGCCTCAATATCATGTTCTTGTCTCTGTTCGTAGCGCCACCATCCTCCATGTCGAGCCTTAAAGTAATAAATTTTGCATTGGAGGCCAATCGGAAAATTTGCTTTCTCATATACTTTCGGTTTCCGATATTTTTGGGATGTTTCGACCTCCACCGGTTTCGGCTTAGAGATGAAAGGCCGTGATATAGTGTAAAAAGCGTTGAGTCTGCGTGTGTAATCTGCTACTTAGTTGATAAGATCACTATTGCATTATTTCAGTGAAGACTGCAAGGTGGGCAGTACCAGATGAACGTGCTCAGCGAACACTCACTTTTTGTGCGGCTTAGCCAAATTCTAAGTGTTCATAGTTGAGTTCATTTTCTCATGCATCGAATCTGTTTGTAGCAGTATCCACTGCTCCCCTCGAACCTATCATATCCACGTTCAGTCCCACCATTTATTAGTTGAAAAGCCAGATAAATTCTGATCTTCTATGAATTATCGACGCTTCCTTTTTTGAAAGTCTACGACATATCTGTGTACGAATTGAGGGCGAGCTTTCTGGCTTTGAAATAAATGCCCAGACTCGCTTCAGTCAAATTATTGTGAAATGCATTCAAAGAACATCACATGCAACCATCGTTAAATGGCGAGCACCTACATGGTCGGGGTGACAAGAATTGAAATAAATGCTCAGACAACCGGCAAGTTTCGGCATTGACAACACTAAAGCACAGAAATGCCATCCGCGGTGCTTAACCTTTCCCCTCCCTCTCTTCGACGATTCGTAGCCCAATTCTTGTGCCGCCGTCATCCTCCCGTAGCATACGCAAGAACTGAGAGGATTCATCTGCTTTTTTACTACAGTTACAAGCCCGTTTCACATCAATGCTGCCTCTAAACAAAACCTTCCTTGAAACGTGAGGTTATATTCACTTGCTTGAATAAAATTACTCTTTCCAAAGAGGCAGAAATTCGTAAAAAGGTAAAGCTCCCGGAGATTTGTCAAAGAGTAAGATACTTTCTGTTCAAGTGAGTGCGATATATCATTCCTCAAGTAAAACCTGTCCGCACCATTAACTCTATTCCACAGAACTCTGAAAAATTCGAACCTGGTAAAACCATCGAGCAGCTTTCTTTTCTGCTTGCACACCTTCTTCCTTGGACCTCTCTTTTTCCTGTGTGCTGGAAGCCTTCATAGAAGACTTCTCTAAAGCAGCCTGCGAGTACGATGGCTATAAATTGAAATGATTAGTGCTTGTAGTTTTCTTGGGAATCGCCCAAAAGAATCAAAAACAGTGGGAGGATTGACGACTGTCAGACTGGTGGTGTGAAGACTATAGACACATGAAAATCTTTCGAACTGGTCGAAAATCCACCTAAAAAGACCATCGTCATCCATTAATAAACGATGAGAAATAAAAGAGTCGGTGAGTTTTATCACGAAATGTCACTGTTGCTCTCAGTGGCCGACAACGGTGTGTGGCGCTGCACTAGACAAATAAGACGAAGTCGAACTTAAGAAACTTGAGGCCTATCTTGGAAAAAATAGAACTGTTTTAAAGGCCCGATAATCTTTCAGAGAGTACCTTAATAACTTGCACGGTTTGGCTCCTCAACGGTTTAACTCGAACACTTCAATGTCGGAGTCATAAAAACACATTGAACGTTTGTTCAACGTAGTTTCGACTGTATCGAAAATCACAAAAAATGCGCAAATGTCAGGCATCTTTACACAGGCAGTGTTGGAGACAACAGACACAACGAGCACATCAGAAATGACTCGAGCAACAGTTAATGAGCCTAATTCGAGTTATGCGACACAATCTTAATCACAGACATAAAACCTCAGTGCTAATCTATCTGCTCTATTTCAAAAACATGTTTTGCATTCTCTTCTCCACTCTAAGTGACGGCCGGATTGAGGGGTCTCAGATCGTTCTATTTGATCTTGAAGTCTCGAACAGAGAGTAAGAAGGTTCAGATACTCCCATAACTCAGTTTCAGCCCACTATTGGCCAATCTCACATTGCGATCACTTTGTAAATCTTATTTGCTTCAAAAAGATAAGAGTTTTCCTAGCGAAAGTATGAGTAAGGACCTCGGCGGCAGAGTTGTTCTCAGCTGTTAGGATCGGATCACGAAATATTCCAACAAAAATCGGCTTGCGACATAGCGGACACACGCCATGCCTTCGTGCCACTCCTGAAAACAAGTACTCCGGTGATAAATGCACAGGCCAATATTTAAGGCGCACGGCACCATCAGCAAAGCGTACCATCTCATCTAGATAACTAGCGCGTAACTTCGGTTGATAGACGCAGTCTCACCACTCAACTCGTGCCTAATACTCTGCTCCGAATGCTGAACAGTTTTCGGTGCACTGAGTATAGAATATGCCATGTGCTATCAGGAAAGAGCAGCTAAGTGACGCAAAAGTGGAAGACATGACGATTCAAACTCAAACTACCGTCACCAATTTTTTTTTTTTAAAACGGCTATTTCAACGAAATTCAAAGCAAAAGAAAACAACTTTTACAAGTGATTTGGTGCTTCAAAACCATTTCTTGCCAGACTTTCGTTCGAAATACCCCCAGCTAGACGGATCAACAAAAGAACCGGAAAGCGCGAAAGGATTATGGCAAGAGAGCAGTAATGAAGATAAGGGACGAAATAATGATAGTACCGCAAAACAGTCGCTCTCCATTTGACGTAACGCGGGAACAAGGGAAAATGGTTCTTCACAACTCAGGACAAGATCGTGCGGCAGAACACAAGTGATTCCAGTAACAGGATTCCCACCACCGAAAATTCGTCCTTGGAAGGAAACTGCGATGAACTCATATACCTTGGGTGAAAACAGATTAAACGGTCGACATCAATTGTTCTTCCCTCCGAACGCCTTCATTTGAGGCTTGCATCACTTTGATTTTATTCAGTTAATTCCATAAAATCATTTATCACTATTTACACAAGTTACGTAAATAAGAAAGGTGGCACAAGTAAGGGATGAAGGATTACTTCGCTAGTCACCGCCAAAACAATGAAAATCTTCCGATTGGACCACGTCTCTGAAAGCGGCGATGATAAAGCAGATTGCATGTGCAAGAACAAAGACTGGCGTTCATCTACGCATAGAGACAATAAACAACGAGAGTATTTGCATAACCTTTGATACAGAGGAAACAGAACGAATGCCCACAGTCCGGAAGGGTCGCCTTAAACGCATACGGTTGGCAGCAGATCGAACAGTCCTCTTCCGAGCAATCCGCGTCATCATCGTTGGCTGCATTCAACGATTTCACACGCAACGGTTTCGCCTCCGTTGACATGATACGAGCCCGTCTCCTCTTCAATGATCCTCGTCCTGAGTGATTACTGTTCATAGCAGTTTTAATCACCAGAGGATTAGTTTCTCACCATCTTCAACAAAACTGGCCAGTTTTGCCAAAATTTGAAGGGCTTAAAGACGATAACTGTGCGTCTTGAATCATTGACTGCCGACTTCCCATCGTATTTGATAGGATATTGAGTGTTCCGTCGTATTCCCATCAAAGTTTTTGAGTTCGACGATACAGTGTTCAGGATAAATACTAATATATCCGACAGCCTTGAATTACGGGATCACCTCGAAAACCACAAAATATTTCGAATCTTACCTTTAATATACGGGGCTTAGGGAAGGAAGTGAAACAAGTTGTGACTGGTTATGCCACTATTAGACCTTAGCTAAAAGCGAAAACGCAGTCTGCTGTTTTAGACGACGAACCATCCATGAATACCGATGAATACAAATAAAGCCTACGAGAGTTCAACCGACCAATCGACTTCCGTGATGTTGGTGCACACTTGTGATGTTGGTGCACACGCTTGAAACTGGAAGCCAAGTTAGGCGTTCTAAGCCATTACTGCTTAGCAAGCTACATCACTTGGGCAAACGAATTGAGGACACTCTTTCACACTGAGTTCCTCCGAAATAGGCCTCAGAAGAAAGTTGTTTTCGAAGATCTCCGAATTACTCTCAGTGGGCAATATTTTTTGCCGAAAGCATTCGCAAATAATGTTGGGGGCGATGAAGGTTCGTTCGAGGCCCAATAATTCGGAACAATCAATGCTTAGGCTTCGAACATCCACTCCAATGAGGGTCTAAAAGAACTAATTGGCAGTGATATACTGCAAGAGTTTTCGCACAGCCAATAAACAGGCAAACAAATAAAGAAGCACGTTACCCTCCGTGCAATGAACGGGGAATGACCTTGCGTCTCAAAGTATGCAAATCAAGCAATAACAAGTTATCGCTACTTTCACTTCGCGACCAAAGAAGTGAGCAAATAAACCCACGAGTCAATAGGATCAACAATGGAAAACTCATTTACCTCACAGCCCTGATCAAAGCACGTAACGCTTGTTTGAAAAAAAGCGTCGTTAATTTTCTCAAACCTGTTCTGCAGAAACCACCTTCTCATTAGCATTTAGTCTTAGGAAAAGAAGTTCTAGTTCAAACTCAAGCTGAACTTTTCATATAGCTGGCTCAAAAGGCAGTGTTAGACACTTGCGGCATCGAACCAACAAAATATTTTCATCAGACAGACGAAAGTATAAATTCGAAAATGGTGCGTAAGAGTGATGGGTCTGAAATAAAAAACAAACAAACACTATAACGATTGCATTCAACGAATGGCGCCTAAATTCAATGCATGAAGGTCTGCAACAAACAGGCTGCTGTGTTTTCTTGTTCATAACCCTCCTGCACTGGTATCCGGAAGTAATAACAAAAGAACCAACAGACGCATCCACCAATCCCCCCCCCCCCCCCCCCCCCCCCCCTCCAAGCACTTCGAGACACTTGTGGCGCCAAAGAAACGTGGTACTATATCGGGCGGTTTCTCACGCACTATCGTCCACGACTTTCTAATGCATGCATGTGCCTGTTCCACCCGAAACCTTTTCAAATGCGTCTTCGTTAGAGGATGACTGGGCGGTTCTAACAGGCCTCTCCTAAGAACTGTGCATGTGGTAACTATGGCGCCCGATGAAGGCTACGGAATTTCGTCCACATATCATCTCTCCATGCAGAGTGTACTCACCAATACTTAACAGGTTTTTAACTAACAAGCTGATTGTAGTCAGCCGATAGAAAAACACATAGCCAGCTGCCATCGCTTCCCGCTAGACTCCCTCATGCCCGCAAAAACCTCTCTCTGCATTCTATGTGGCAAGAATGAGAACGTTTACTCCACCACCCCTCCCCCCAAATCCGTCCCTTACCGCTCAATCTGCGCCTTGTGTGACAGTGAGTAAATGTTAATGCTAAATAAACGTAAATGACAGCACGACAAACCTTTACAGCAAGCGACAACTTCGGATCTCTGGCTACCTACACCAGTGGCCACCAATCACAACAAAAACCGCTAATAACTGAAAAACAGCTTATCTTCGGTCCGACGCCGACCGGTCAAGAAGACCATCGCAAAAAAGGCTCGCCTCTCATACTCTCGCCGGATTTTAGGAGCACACTAGCCACCCTCTACTTTATAAAAGCCCAGATGCAGCTGCACTGAGACATTCACAACTTTCAACACCCACTCCTCATCCCACTCAGGAAAAGATGACATGTGTCGAAACTTTCTAAACAAATTAAATTAGCCCAACTAATACTCCCTCGAAATCCAGCACGATTACCCGCGTGCAATAGCGAGGCATCCAGCACCGCAAAAGATTAAATTCAGTGGGTCACGGAGTTTGATTGCCGTAAGTGTCAACTTGAAATATAGACAAAGAGAACCACTTCACTATTTCCTCATCGTATGCGACATGGACCTCGAGGATAGCTATATCTGCCTATCAACGCAAATCCGATGCGATATATTTAGAACAGCGTTAACAACATGAAAGTTTAGGAGTACGTTTAACGAAAAACCCGAAACGACGAGGTTCAACGCGAGTTTGCATTTAACGCGAAAGTTTACAACGAAGTTTATGCGGCATTCTTCTGAATTTAAAAACACTCAACAATAAACAAGAGAGGGGAATTCCACAATACGTCACATCCGCTCAGACACAACACAACATAACAGTCGAAGAGGATGCGTTGGTATCAGGACCGCTCTCAGATGCTGCCACCCTTACGAGTCGTTGATCGTCACCTCTACATCCACGCCCGGCTCGATTGAGATGCTCGTGATCTGCTTGAGCACATCGCTCGGACTGTGCATGTTGATAAGACGCTTGTGGATACGCATCTAAATTATCTATCACTCAGATACTCAGTCAACGCCTCACTCACATGTAATACGGGACACCCTACCTCCATTACCTGTCTAGTTTCACCACCTGACCTACTGTTGAAATGTCCCCCGCTCCAACTGGGTGCATTTGAAGTTCAGTAAGACTCGTCATGCGCCTAATATAAAACTTCAAACTTTCATAGGCAAAGCGTTCCATCAATCATCATCAGCTGTCTCAAAAATTACAACTGTCCACACATAAATCAGACCATTTGATTCGTCAACAAGGATATATGATTTACAACGACATTTCTCCCAGAAAGGAAAGGTATTAAGAATAGCATCGGGAAAACATCTAGATGCCTTCTTTTCATAGCATCAAGAGGAAAAATAAACTTGTCAGCACAACTCTACAATAAAACATCTGGAATATAGGAAAGATGCACCCACTCCTCTCATCGCCACTTACTGACAACAGAAACGATTGCCTTCTTCCCCCAATTTACAGTCGCAGCTGAAGTGAGTGCCTTAATACTCGTCAGCTGCAGGAAGACCCTCCTAGGGACAAACGACTTGCGTAAAGACTCTAAACACGTGAACGTTAAAATGTTATTAAATAATCATTAGTCAATCTTTACAACTTATATTTGACAGACTTCACGGACACATAGTTCTGCGTCTAAGGGGCCGAATTATAAGGAAGTGGAGGCGACACTGGCAGTAAACCACAGGACCACGAGATAGCAGCGAACGAAGATAACCCCTGTACTATGGAAGGCGACGAAACTTTTTTATCATTTCCATTCATAAACAGTGCTGTGAGCGAACTACATCAAAAACGGCCGCTGAAACAACGAAAACATTTGTCAGCACAAGTTCCGCACGACGGCAACATGGTAGCGTCTGAGAGGTGAATGTGAATGCAGTGAATTAGCGTCTCCGCTTGAAAAATTGGATGCTAACAACTCATCCACTGCCATCGTTAACATGTGCTTTGCTTTCCTCTTATTTCTGTTTACGTGGATGCGGTACTTTTGCGAATTGATGCCCCAGGCACGCATGTGTAACTCTTCATCTTCTCTTTTGTTCGAAAACCGCTTCTCCCCGCCATATTTAAACTCTTTTCAGTTACCTTCTCTCAGACCGTTACCTTTGGAAACATCCTGCCCTTCTTCTAGCCTGTGACGACTGTATTTTGCATGGCCGCTTTATAAGTAATTTTTCATTTTACCTGCTATCTCTGCAAAACAGCATTAAATAAAGCTAAAGCAGATGGGATAGCAATAACCTGATAACGATCCCAAGTTTTCGAGCCCTCACCGCATGGTGTTTTGCGAGTGGTGATACGCAACACCTTGGTGGGCATTCGGATCGGTCCTTTCACCACCAAACTCTTATCTTTCGCTCCTTGAATCAGTTGCTCACACACTGTAAAACACAATACTGCAACACCCTCATCCTCCTAGTACGACAGACGTTGATCTGTTTCCTATTCTGAGACTGACATGGTCGAATGGACCTGTCATCCACAAAAGATTTCTTCTAGATGACAGCTTTTATATCCGTCAGTAATGAATACCAACCAGAAAGTATATCACTGACATAGGGAGCAACATGCATGAAGTATACACTTAACAAATGACTCGAGCAGAACGAGTCACAGATGGGTGAAAGCATATTTCTTGAGATGTTAAACGATGAGATGACAGACAGTTCTCATCAAGCTAGGCTTCAAAACGTAAATATTGCACATGTGGCTGTGCCAAGCAACATCAAATTGCATCACACGATAAGTGGGGCCTCCAACACACAATTTCGCTACACTTCAACATCACCAAGAATGCAAAACAGCACCTTTATTAGCACAAAATTCGCACGTTGAAAACACGTCCCATTAACGGAAAATGACTTATTGCCTGAAGATTTGCGAAGGCCTCTGCACACTCCTTTTTATTTTTATGTCAGTGGGCTGAATCCGAAAGAAAATGCATATTGCCCCGTTCTCTAAATATTCTTTCCACATATCTCTTGCTCTCAGCTCACGAAGCCAGCATTTACATCCAAGTGTTTCTTTAAGAAAATTAAATATAGCCTGAAAAGAATAAACGACTTCAATCGAGTCGGCCCATTAAGGGAATGACGCATTCCACTTTACACAGTTTTGTTAGATAAAGAAAAGCTGCGCACCCTTTTCGAGCGAGGATACGTTCTGTGACGTGAGAGTGATGCGGATACGGTGCTCCGTCTCGTCGACTGTCACTGGTTTTTCGGTTTTGTACGGAACGCCAGCCTCAAACAAGATTATACATTGACTTCTCCTGTGACAACATAACGCTGCTTCCCGAAGACCAATCTTCTTAGGCTTAACACTGACGCAAACAATAACAATCAACTGGGCGGATCACCGAAGCAACGAGTTCATCTGCTGCGGAAAACGAATTGGCACGATACCGAGGTGAACACTAGGTAAGCAGATGACCATAGCAGAGTGGGCCATCTTTTATTTACAAATATTTTGCGCAGAAAAACATTTCATTTTGGCGTTTCCTTGCCTCCACCATTCCTCAAATTTCAATACTAAACTAGTATAGCATTAGCTCAGCAAACTCTCTGAGTTGAATTTTTGTCGAATTTTCCATCTACTACCACCTTCAACCTTATCCGCCCCTCTCTCTCTAAGGGGTCAGTGGTAGATCCGAACACGGCGAGATATGAATCCTGAATAGGACAATTCAAATTCATACAGCAGTTACGTTCCCTGTTCCCCTCCCTCACCCCGACCGTTACATCAATCGCAACTATCGCGAAGCATTAATCTCGTTTGTTTCCTTCTTCCCTTTAGAAAAGTTGCAGGATACACGCAGGAAAGAGCGAGCCTCTTGTGAAGCAGGCTGAAATATAAGTGAAGAGATTCTAGCGAAGAACCTGCCGATTTTTAAAAGTGCATGTTCTAAAGGGCTGCTTCATAAACCTCATCTCCCATCAGCTTCGCTTCTTCACTGAGCTCTCCCTAATCACCAGCTATCACCTAAAGCTTGCGATTAATTGCAAACGCAATCTGAAGGACTCAAAGCAGATAACCAGCCTCCTTACGTCCATCTGCCAACCACTGCTCACTCTATCGGAAACAAGAAGAGAATTCCACCATCAACAGAACTCATAAATACTTCAGAGAACACTTGGTATTAAACTTAGCAAGGACTCTCCAGGTGCTTTTTAAGGAACGCACCAGCTTATCAGCTGCTAAAAGAGAATTTAACTTTGTGCTCGAATTTTTGATGGCACACTGGGCACATCAAGCATCACGCATTTTTGTTTTCTTAGAGCTGTTGCCTGAAGCGCTATGATCGAACACAAACATGCAAATAGACGCGTATCGATGCGTATGACACATATCTGTCGCAACCATCGCTCCAAGTATCATTACGTCACTTGATACTCGTCCTTCTTCGGAATCAGCTCGACGATCACCTCCTTTTCATCCAGCTAACATTTTAGCCTCCGGATCATGAATGCAAGCGGCCGTCGAATCAACCCAACGATGAACACATATCAAGTGATACAGCAAAACAAACATGCAAAGCAACACCACAGCGATGGAATCCTTCTACGGGCACGCTCATACGCACTATTAAGCATGATTTCGAGCTTTGAGGCAGAAGGTAATCATTGGGGTGATGCCATAATGCTACGATCGAAAGTAAATAATGTGCTGGTGCGGAAACTTCAACAGCACCTGATTCTTGTTACGTGTAATGAAGCTGTTGAAGAGAGCTGGTAAATGCCGGAAAAGAACCATTTCAATCATAAAAAATGCTTCGCCATCGGATATGCGCTAGCAGAAGTCAATAGTTAATTCAGGAAGAAATCTAGTGAGAAAGCTCGCCAGAAGGGTTGTGGCACGAGATGTGCTTTAGTATTCCGCTCGCCGAATGAACGACTCATGTTAAGTTTAGAATTGATAAGTGATGCCTTCGGAATATAGTTATATTGGCCGCCGTTCTAAACTCCGCAAAACATCAGTCTTATTTCGATCCCATCGGACTACATGTCACTGCGCAATCTTGTGAAACGCATGGGACTTGTTAAAACTTTGTGGCGTTTTTAAATGCTGGTGGATGGAAATGGAATATGGCGAGGGACGTCATACTATGCTGCATTTGTACCCTATAAATTTCTTAACTATAACTTCGACAGTTCGCGAAGTGAAGCATCGGAAGGACAAACACAAATGTGCAGAGTGTTAGCGCAATGCAAACATTTGCAGAAGCCGATACCGAAGATCAGAATACTACATGGCAAATAGAAGGTAGCGAAACGGTTAGCTGCCCGAAGCATTGTTTAAGTAACGAAACTCTTCATGACTTGCCTTGTTCCCACCGTGTTGTTCTCAGGACCTACCCACAGAGGATGTTAATAGTCACTTTTTACGCTAATGGTAACCAAAATTATATTGATATAGTTCTAAAGGCCCCGCCTAAGGATATCTCTCACGTCACAACTGTATATACGCATATCTTTTTCTTCAGCGCTTTTCGTTCTTTTCCGACAACACGTGCAACTACTACTTTTGGCCACCGCTGGAAGTTCTCAAAATGTGGATGCGTCCGGTACCCTAGTAGACAAAATACAGAGATTCCTTGGCCAGACGCACACCTTATATCTTCACCAGATGGATTTCCATCCTCAGTCTTTCCACTTCAGAGAACAATGGCCTAGAGGTGCCCAAAAATGCTACTGGAAATGCCCTAAACACTTTTGGAACAGTCTGGGAACATCAACCATCAGTACCAATAATGGAAACATTTCACTCCGGTACGAGTGAATTGTAGAAAAACGAAGAAACTACTACAAGAGAGTACAAAAACATACCATATTTGCTTTCAGATTTGTCGAGCCTGTTTCGAAAAACTA
Organism: Toxascaris leonina; assembly: GCA_022844705.1. Classification (NCBI taxonomy): domain Eukaryota; kingdom Metazoa; phylum Nematoda; class Chromadorea; order Rhabditida; family Ascarididae; genus Toxascaris; species Toxascaris leonina. Next base: position 27,857 of record JAARMF010001075.1, on the reverse strand, counting down.
GATATCACTTCCTTTTTCTAGCTTTCCTGTGCTCAATATCCAGGGCTGAAAATATCACTCCTTTAAGCGTGTAAGCAAGCATCATAGACTCATCTTGCATGGAAATTCAGTTAATATGACAGCACAAAACAATCAATAAACCAAGAAAGAGATAACAGTTAGTCGCAGTTTACCGATTAGAACAGGGAAATCTTCTGGTCAAGGGTAATCAAACTGAAAGCATAAAACTTGAAAAACTCGGGTCAGTTCAACCCACCCCCGAACTGCAGTGTGCTGAAAGCTGTCCATGTGGCAGTTAGATATCCTTCCACGATTGCTGCCGAGAGGAAACAAAACCATCACAAGTTACATTACTCGTTGAAATAGTGTCTGTGAAGCAACAAACATCCATGTCTCAATGCGAAAAGAAAATGGTTTCTGAGATCAAAACGACGAAGGAGAATGCAAGTCATTACCCAACAACCGCACCACCACACAGTCGGAATCAAAGAAGGAAAAACGATGTTCTCAAGGCATTTTGCACAAACACGTCACCTTCGTTTCGGTCAGAAACATCGCCCTCCCCACTGAGCGCAACGATCGAATCATGCATGAGAAAACACCCAGAAAGGACCAAATATTTGTGCGAAAATGGGACAGTAAGTGGGGTTTCGCATAGGGACATTTAGGATTCGTTCATCAGGTCAAAATTCGTCTCACAATCTAATCGTTTCAAAAGCCAAGTGAGCTCTGCAGCTAACCAATACCTCTTGAGTCTACGCATAAAACCTCCGCGGATTCAATCCTATGATGTTTCATAGGGTAGGGTTCGGTCATAGTTTGTGATTACTCGAAAACGGCAGGCATGTTGATTGTACGGCATCAGATTAGTGCATCCTCGGGTAGTGATGGCAGTTGTACGTTCGGAATTGCGCTCAGCAGTTGTTGCCATTACGGGCATACAAGGAATAGACGATAAGCGATACGTAGATGACTGGACGCTGTACAGGCGGTGGCATAACCGTTGATTGGAGCAGTATGAAGTATATGTCCTCGCTGCGTGGAATCACTTCTACTGCTTGAGTGGTAAGCTTCGTTCTCGCAGTACAACAACTCCATCCATAATTGTTTAATTGCCCCCTTCCCTCCCAATCTTCCGGTAACTCGAACTCAATGCCCTCGCTAAATGGCTGACAATAAGAACCCAAACTATCCTTGGAAGCGAGACGATGTCGTTGTGACAAGTGATAATACGGTACTTTCCTTAGCAATTATAACACAACTCCTCTCCGCCATGTTTTCATATATTTGTGCTGTGCCATGTTGCAGCCATCACAGTAGAATGCCTTCTCAGCCACATATATCATAAATTGCTGTAAAATTCGTAGAAGCATTGCTGTGTGCCCTTTCGAGCCAAACCTCTCGTTTACGCACCGAATGGCAGAAATACCCGAAGCAATGACTGTTGTTGGCGTATTTTCAAAACAACTGTCACTAAACGCTAGGGGATGGATAACAGGGAAAAAATAAACATTGGATACAGCCAAGTGTTCTTTGGTTCCGTCACAGGTCAAATCCGTGACCGGAATGGGACACCCCTTCTCTTTCCTTCATTGTTCATTTTGGGAGCTGCGGCCTGCATCCTATTTTTGAAGTGCTCATTCATTAGTTTACATCAAGCCCAAAATTGCCCTTGCCAATAATTTCTGTATGTCTGATTGGGGATCACTGATCGGATGCTAACTTAATTGCTTGGTCAACAAACAAATACGCAAATTCAGCAGTTGCCAACTAAGTGGCCGTTTATCAATCCGTCGATCACCTTCAGTAAGTTCCCTCAAGTTCACGAATAATCTTCAACAATGAGAGAGGAATCGTATCGACGTGTCTGCAAATTTTCGAGTTTCGCTCGAAACTTTCACGTTTTTTGCCCATAGCAGCACACTTCTGTTCATTTGCAGGCATCAACGTTTCACAGTTTTATGTACCAAAAATCTTGAAATTCGGTGATAAGCCAGTGTTTCCGAATTGTAGAGGCGCCTACGAAGAAAACACATTTTTAAGTGACTTCCGGAATTTCGCGGATTGCGCTTTCCATTAATATTCGACCATATATCCTTAATTAGCGCAAGAAAAGAAACTCATTTGCCACATTCGGAGTAAATGCGGTCAAAAGATTTTCTTCTCAAAAGAATGTATTTTTTGATGGGAACAAAAAAAAGGTATTTCGTCAAGTTTGGATGCGATAAATCTGAAAAGACTGTCTGAAGTTTTGGAAGTGATATGTTTGAGATCTCATTCTCCCATTTTTCATTGCTGACTCCAACGGTCTATTTTACGTTAGTTGCGCGGAGTAAATGAGTCGCAATATTGACTCCATGAGGCAGTGTGTTGAAAATATGCTGACTTTAGGCTTCATCTGCTAGTATTGAAGCGACTCTACTGATTAGTAATGGGCGGCTTGAAACTGCCCCTGAAAGACGCCAAAGTAAGAGACACCAAAAATCTGTAGGAGTAGAGCGAATGCCTTTAGTTCTATGAGGAAGAATTTTTGCATTGATTGGAGCAGTTGTGTTTAATATTTGTGTAACAAAAGCACGAAGAGGCGAATGCTTCAGTGGCAGGTGTCTAACTGCTGCATGCAATTTGTTCGTCTCGACTATGCGGTTTGGTGCCGTATTTGACCAAACTTGTTTGATAACAGTTTCGCAGGAAAAATCTTTCGAAGCTTCACACCACATGGTGACAAAAGTATGTGGAGGTAAGGAGAAGATGCATCGAAACAGTGAGGAATGAAATGAGGAATACGGCGTTGGCTGTTCTCTCCGAATAAATGCAACGGGTTCCACTCGTCAACTAATGCGAACATTTATGACAAATTGCAGAGACTGCCAAATTGAGCGAAATGTTTTATTTGTTCGTCTTTATTTCGGTTTCGTGCAAGTCAAAGAAACCGCAGAAAACGTTCCGTCAACAACTCTATTCAATTATGTACTAAGCGCACGAGTTTCCACAAAACGACAATGTGCAGCGAAGGTGCGTTCTATGCTACATGCAGTTAACAGTCATTTTGTGGTATTTCCCTACTGGAAGTATTCGGACTGAAAGTTCCCGAGAGGACTAAGTAATATATATAGCATTTTAATTGTCGCAATAACCGGCATGAATTTTTAAAATCCTTCTGATATCTAGGCGATATTGTTTGATTCGAGAAGATGAGATCTGCGTCTATTCATGAAAGCCATCCACTTATTAAACTTCATGTATCGAGCCACTTGCTTATGCGCGTATCATACGGCAGGCATCTGCACCTACCTCAGAGTTTCCATGTAGGTTCTGCTGTGTAACCTGAGGTTCCCATGTAGCTTTTCCTGTACAGAGCCAACATCGCGCAATCAGATTCATTGTGTCCTCTCCCACGCTGTTACAACTTCACGTCTTCCCCTTTTCCTTGTCGGATACACTGTGCGACAGGCGATGTATGAGCACTGATGACTTTTCACTTGTTTTATGAGGCCCCAACTTTGAAAATTTCGCCTAGAGTGATTTTAGTTTACTTGTTGGAACAATGGGCAAACAAATATGGAGAGTTTATTAAATTGATGGTCAAAGGCGGTGATCATAATAACTGGCAGACTTCAAGATGGGGCCATCGTTACTTAAAGTAGAGTTCCGGGGTATGATAGCGTCACAAAGATGAAAATGTTTATTAATCAGAGAAGGCAGGTGTCAACGTGGTTTCAGAAGTTTGAATGCGCGTTTAACGATCACATTTGGAATGAGGGAATCTCTGGAATGCCATGAAGCCCTGGCGTCGGGTCCGGATTCAGAAGGGCACGACGCTCAAGTTGGCAGGCGTAACGTCACAAGAAGCCGACGGACGACATTGTTGTTTTTGAGCGTGACGCCGACAAGCTCACTTCGTTGTTGCATTAAGGTTGGCCGTTTAAATTTCAGTTAGCTTCAAAACATCGGTGAGAAGGTTAGTCAAAATGGCTGGTGATTATGGGGTAAAAGTAAGTTAAAACACCATTCGTCCTAGGAACAAAAGGGGGCGACATGAATGGAAGGCAAACACAGCAGCTGGAACTTAAACCGATGTTGTTTGGCGCGAATGCTGCGATTCGCTAGGTTGTCGCTGAGAACAGCTCTCAAAATTCACACGATTCTTTGAGGTTTTCATTCCTGACGATAGCATTTTCCCCCAAAAGTCTTGCATTCTCGCACTTATGCGTCATTAATCGCCTTGCTGCACTGGCATCAAAGACCATAGCAGACTAAAGTTGTGTGACAGAACGTCAAACGCATATTATCAAAGACAGAAAGGTGCAGAGCATATCGTATGTGAAGCTAACGTGCGGCGGCCACGTGTGTACTAAGTAAAGGCATTCATTTTATGGGCATAGAGCTAAGGGTTTCTTCTATTCCAAACAGAAATAACAACATGAGGAAGATCGTCATGTAGAACTAACCTAGAAATAATACAGGTCGATCAAGAAATAACTGAGATTGCGGAGTCATTAATGAGGAGAGAAAGCTGTTGCCTGCTTTATCGCCACATGGCCGCGTTGCATTGCCTTTGATTACGACGCATTTCGCAATTTGGACATAGAGATGTAAATTTTGGATGTATACGTTTTGTTTACCGTTTATTACGGCTACTCTTCAAGTGCGTATTTCTTTCGCGTTTGAAATACAACAAAGCGATTGCAGGAACTGCAAGAAACAGCCTTTGCATATTTGGGTCATGTTTTTGGCATCATTAGTGGAAAGGGTCTGGTAGAAGTAGAAGGTGCAGGAACCATTAGGATAGCAAACTCCGGTCCTACTCGCTCGAATGAGAGCAGTAAGCAATTAGGCTATTATATTAGCCCACGATCATGCTCTCTGCCTCAAATCTTTTCATACGAACAAGCGCAAGAGGGCAGCGTGTCCTAGTGCACATCAGCTATTAGTGGAAACTTAGAAACCAAGCGTCCTTGCAACATGCGTGACCTCATTCATCTTAATTAAGGCAATGGCGACTTCGTTTATTGTTTTGTTGGCGATCGCTGCAGTGATCTTCCTGAAGGAGCTGTTTCATTCATCGTCAAATCCACCGCCAAATAGCCCAGCACTGATATATTTCCTGGAATTACTTGGAAGAATCAAGGCCGAAAGACGTTGGATAGTTCGTATTTCTGTGCTTTTGAATGCAGCACTTTGCTGTTCTTTATATTTTTGGTCCGCAAACAACAGTGTTGATTGGCTAGTTGATCACAATTCCCAGTGACCTTGTTGAGTGTAGAATAGCGTTTGCAAGCATCTTTTATTCGCCAGTGTTGTTCAGTAGACAAACAAGCAATGTTTAAGAGAGTGTCATGGGGTAACAAAGAGCGACACCACCATTGAACGTAACGAACATTCCGCGCAGTATGGAGGCGGAAGCTACGATAACGATGTAGTCGGAGGTGCATAATATATGGGACTTGTATACCTTCTAAAAGAATAAACTTCTGATGGCAGATGAGTGAATGCAAGCACTATGCTTGCATTAAAATGCTTTAAGATGCGTTCGTTGAATGGCTGAAATGGTATTGCATAGTCCGAATTAAAGCTTAAAAACAGCCAATTTTATCGACCGGTTAATTTCCATTACAATTTTTATTGCAGCGAATTGCATTCATCAACGGCACTGTCTTGTTCGATAATAATAATAGCACTCCGATCATACGTCTATAGAAGTTTTGCCATTATAATGAATCATCTTTCAAACTATCGCCTAATTTCAGTCCGAGAGAGGGTAATACCCTAAGAAAAATATTGATCATTCTTATGGTGCGCTTCCCTGAAGAAATTTATTTTGAGGCTGGAGCGAACGAAAACGCATTTCAAAGGAGAGAATTGGCCGAGTATGGCGTCGAAGTTCGTAAGGTGGAAAATTATTCGTCAACTGCGGTTAGCATCATTGCCTCCACAATTAATATGCTTCTTCAGCTCTTCTCTTCTCCTCTGCCAGAATTGTTGACGGCCGAGAATTCCTTTATTACAGCCTGCCTGAAGAAAAAAAAGGACAATAAACGAAGCAATGAACGCCTCTCCGTGTGATTCTGCAATAATTGATCAGTTTTGTTCAAATCAAACATATCCAAGCAAATTCTATGCCATACTTAAACCTCATAAGAGCAATGACCAGTGAGCAAAAGTGCACCTGAAAGACCATCTGGTCAAAGCGATAACAAGCTACTGAGAGAGTCTTATTTGAGTGAAACGTTTATTAATTAACCGACCGCTCAAAGTTACGTAGGGGATTTCCTGTCCATTTGAGATCCGCCCGACTGGTTTGCTTTCCACCACCTGATTTTTTTTCCTTTATCTGTCTAATTAAAATTTACCCTCAGTATCAGGGTGAGTTCGAGCGTATTTATGCATCGACGTTTCATCCGCGCGATAATTACCAATTTGTCATCGATATGTTGACGAAATTTCACATTCCACCAACTGTGGCGCAGCACTTTGATGCTCGTGAACATTGGCCATTGTGTCGATCTTCAACTGCTAAAGTTTACGATCAAGGTGCATGTTGGAATTACTGGGTGAGTGGATGGCACAACGTAGATTCTAGGCTTGTGGTTATTCACGTACTGTAACCAGTTCACTTACCTTTTTCCGCATGGGGAATAAAGAACTGAGAACCGTATCGTTAGAGTCTTTGTAGCGCATGACAATGACTGGTCATCCACGATTGAATTTGAGTGCAGGTCAACGGAAACAGTTCCTGCCAATTTGACAGGATTCTTACAAAAATGCCTGATTTTCCCTCTATGTTTCGATCAATTATTATGTACAACATGTTTCAATTGATGCGATTATGCTAGTGTTTGTCATCATTCAGCCATGTAACAGAATCGAATAGGCAGTGCTGCTAAACATGACCTTATGAAGGTTCCGAGAAAGGTTGAAGCTGGATCGAGGAAAAAGAGACACGGTGTATAAGATTATGAAGAAAGCATAGAGTAGAAGGTGGGAGGGGACTGGATAGAATGAAGGGGATTGCCATTTTGCGCTGTCGTAATTTCAATAATACCACAAATTTACAGCTTCTCTCAACCCTATCGACAATTGAGGATCGTATATGTATAGCATCGAACGGTGAAGTGAAGATGCGATTGTCGATGTTCCATTTGTTAACATGTTGTCAGGAGTGTGGTAGCTGTCGAGGAGGAAATCCCGAGGCTGTTTATGTCTACTGGGTTAAGTACGGCATCACAACAGGTATGCAGTGAGGATGCTGACCAGCACTGCCGTAATCTTCTTCGGCTTTAGTGAATGGCGTTGTCCGGACGTCACGAATTCAGCGTTTTCACGAACCGCAACTCGAAGAGTGCATTCTACAACACTACAATCCATCCGTTACCATAAACCTATTATGACAACAAAGCCTATTTTAAATGTTTGATGTAGATCTGTTTGAAGATATGAAGTCAGCTGCAAAGGTGGCGTTCCATGTTTGAAGCTGGTCTCTCCCAGTTATGCCATCGTACCAGAATTTTTGCTACAATACTGTAGAGATACATCTCTTTCAAGAATGGTATCATACTGTTCCTACACCATTCCCTGAAAAAACTGGTCGTACCGTACCTGTACTGTACTGACGGCCCAGGTTTGGTACGATACTGTGCCAAGTATTTTGGCCCAAAAAGCACAATACTTATGCTTTACTTTTTGTACCTGGAGATTTTCCTGAGGTGCAGGAATAAAAAAGCACAAACTACTTTATTGGTAAGTAAAGTAAACCAAAGCTGTAGGAGCCGTCGAACAGAAGAATATGATCACTGCTGGAAAGGATAACACTTGCAAATTAAGCGCAGAAAGATAACAAAATATCCACGGCCAAGGTCAAAAACAGTCGAAATACCTGTTTGTTTTGAGCTGCAATGAAAAGTGCTTGAGTAAGTCGTCCTACCGACATGAAGCACATAACATCTGGAGAATGAATCGCAGAACGAAGTGGCGAGATTAGTAACACAAATACTGGAAAGACGTCGGACACTTGCAAACATCGCAACCGCATAAACCGTAACAGTCGGGGAATGAACTGCAAAACAAAAAGGCAAGATCAGAGACACAGGGACTGGGAAGACATCGGCGTTTCCAGGGGACTGCTCCCTATATTTCATTTTATTTCGCACCTTCAATGAAAAAGTACCTTCGCAAGGTGAGCACTCTGCGGTGTAGCAGAAAGAGTTCCAGCGCGTGCTGCAGAGTATCGTTTAATTCACGGCGGACCTGATATGGGGTCGTTCAGCCCCTAGCTGTGTTTCCTGGATCTTCATACGACCCTTATCAGTGCATCGACCTATGCACGACATCCGGCCGTCTTCAGATAGCCCGCCAGCGCTAGGAGCAGCGCGTGAGCCATGCAACTCAATCTTTATGGAAATCGCATATCGAGCCCAATTTTTTTGAGTCCATCTGTTCAAAATCGTCAGTTTCTCCTCACCGGATTTAAACATGTCACCGTTGGAGCTGGTAAAGACACTATCGTATTCGTCGCTTGATGTGCTTATTGCTGTTACCTCTTCGCGGTCCGTGTTTCCTGTTTCAGCGTTCAGCACCTCGTGCTCACTTTTAAAAGCGCACACAATGTTTGCGCTTGAGTCAGTTACCACGCTGTATGTTGAGGATTTGTTGTCCACGCTGTTGAGAGTTTTAATGTAGCCTAGTTTAATCGTTTGTGCATCGTGGCGTCCATTTACTCTATTCAAACGCAAAAACGCATGCGATCCATCTCCTGCGTAATGGAACGTCGCAGCAATGAATGAACCATTGGTAAACTCTCCGCTTCAAATGTCAAGAGTGACCGACGATATAACAGACCCTTTCACTTCTTGTACAATCTTCTCCTTGATCGTTTGTGGTGGCCCCTCCAAAAGCGAGCAAAAGCCTTCTCGGGGGAAATTGGCAGGGCGAACCGCGCACTCAGCACGACGTAATACCCGCGAAACTCGTGGCTAAGAAACAAGCTTAGAAGGGCATTCGGTAGCGCCATCAGCTTTTGGAGAACGTTTATGTTTTTTTTTTTTTTTTTTAGCGCAATTCTCAGCTCCTGCACCCAACATCCTCCACTACTCTTTCAGCGTTGACAGTGGCGCCTTTCCGGCTGTTTGCGATGACCAAGTGCTTTCACCAGCTCTGCATATTCGGCTTCATTTCGCTCTTCCAGGTGTTTCACAGAGTTTGTCATGTTCGGACCTACTAGTTTGCGCTCATCACACTGCGGACACTTATAGCATTCCTGAACCACTTCGTAAAACTGCCACACAAGATGAGACAGGCTACCAGATCTGCCACGGCGCTATGTAATTTCAGGCTCACTTTTTCGATTGTGTTTAAAGCCAGCTGCAGAACGATGCTGAAAAGAGGGAAGATTGCTCATGAGATAAAATGTGGACCTGGATTCCATTTGCTTCACTTTCATTCGTTTTCATACATCTGTAATTGTAAGTGTGGTATCCTAGAGAGTTCCAATGATATACCGTCTTTAAAATAAGAACGCATTTGATTGCATCAAAAAGAATGCTATATAAAACAATCTAGTATAAACAATTATGGCGTACAAATCAAAAAGATGGCAAAACAGACGACCACCGTGAACATAATACAAAGAACTGGAATAAAAACTTGCGAATGTGGGTCTATCCTTCGCCTGTTTTGACATCTTTGAATGTCGAAAATGGAAAAGTTCGGTCCCAGTTTCTCAAATGAATAGTTTCTCCCAATTAGTCAATGGTCGAGACGTATCGGGAGGCACTGCTGAAATTTGAAAGTGTGAGAGCACAGTAACGCTGCTTTGAATCTCCCACAAGTGAAGTGCATTTTAAGTCCAAGTACAGACAAAAATTAGTACGATGTACTTGCAATTTTTTCCAGAAAATCGGTCTGATTTTGTACTTGTACCACCCCCACCCCCCCCCCCCGCGGAAAACCAAACTGTACCGTGCTTGTATTGAACTTGCAACTTTAAATTTGGTACGGTATTGTGGTATACATGGTATAAGTATAAGTGGAGCACTAAAAGTGCTATACTTTTTGCTATCATGACCTCACTGGTCTCTTCATGGTTCTAGCTACGGAATGTGCGTAGACGGAAGGAATAATACCTAGCAGGCTATACGACTAGCCTGCACTACTTTTTTAAGATTCCTCCTTATCTTTAGAATCGAATATTTAAAAATTTTGTTATTTTTTAAGCATTTGGTTCCACCAAGGTAGTGGTGTATGGAATTTTTTTTATTTCTTAACAAATCAAATCACAATGTATTTTACGGTCCCTTCCGCTTTTATGGATCAGATTGGTGCAAAAAAGTTTGAAGAAATTTGATATCGCAGAAGCGTAGACTCGAAGAAAACATTTGCAGAGTTGTGCCAGCCATCGCATGGTCTATTCTTGTCAGTTGAATCCAACTGTGGATCTCCATGTCCACTATCGATGGTCAAAAAGGCCGACCGCCAATTGCGTTTGCGTATAAAATCATGCCATAGTGAATGTTTCAATCCTGAACATCGCTATCTGGACATCTACGATCGAACACAGACCAATGTTCATTATGGTAGAATAATTTGCTTTTTGCGTTGAGACAGCTTAATTGATTGAATAGAACGGCCATGTATTGACCGCCGCGGTTTTCTTTCCTCAACCTCTTGGTGGCCGATATGTACTGAAGGTTGTGTGAGTAAACTGGCCTCTTCACTCGTTTGTTTCTCCACTTTGCTGCTTGGGTTTAGAAACCTTTCACAGTTCCCCTTCACTCGAGCAACTGCTACCTCTCATTTCATCTGCATGTGCGTTCTTACCAAAATCTCAAACTTGGGTAATTAAACCTTTTTCGATTTACTGGCGCTTAAGCGCAGCGAACAACGACATTATCAGGCAATTAAAAACGGATGAAGCAAAACATGGCAACATATTTAATGATGAACAGTACAAAAATAGTTCCCGTACACAAAACAGTCCTTGGTCGCTGGTATTCTCCCGTGGTTACTGTCATTTTCATTCGTCTCACAATCCTTTCTCTTGCTTGAGGAAATTCATATGACTGCGAAACTTGAATCACTACTTCTTGACTGTCAATTGTTAATCGCCTTCCAGCTATCGTCAGCACTAATAGTTTCAGTGGTGCTACGAACAGAGCTGCTGTAGTTGTCCTGCCGCTCCTTCCTTTCCTTACTCGTTTACTTCCCTCTTCCCGTGCACGGTCGAGGACAATTTCCTTGTTCCCTTGCGCCACTATCATCATTTGTTTCATCGCTGCTGGATTCTTCTCAACCAGTATCTCGTCCTGTGTCTTTTCTGCTTGTAGGCTCTTGCCTGGATGTTTCACGTACTTGCTGCCTTCGAGTTCTTGCCTGTACTGCCGCTCATCTTGCAGACTTCTTCCTCCGAACAGATCAGAGTCCATTCCTGTAGCTTCGCTTGAGGACTGCTTTCCTGACTTCTAGCTTGGCAGTCCTTTTTTGTCGCAACGCAGGTCAGTGTTTGCTGTTCTTCGATGGTTTGATTGATGGTGCCTTCCGATTTATAGTTGTTCATTGCGGTCGGCTTCCTGCGACCGAATTTCCAACGGATACAGCTTACCAAGCGACCGTTCTAATCCTTCGCATGTTGAAGTTTTCAGGACTGCACATTTGGTTTGTTTATCCGAGCTCCTCCGTATTTCAATTCATTTGCTATCGCACTGCTTTGTCGTCATCATTGAACGTTACGCTATCCGTTACCTCGATACCCTCTAAACTCCAGAACTCATCTGAATTTCGAGGCAATTGCGTTTGACTTGACTGGTTTTCGGAAGTATTGCAAGTGTCTTCTACTGGCGCCCTCACACAAACATGACTAGTATTCTCAACGTTACCTGAGTGAATTCGTCCAGTGTGTAAGTCTCCTACTGTCGTCGGGATTCGAAACAGCCCATCTGGTAATTTCTCAATTCCCAGTCCATCCCGAAATTCCTATAGATAGTCGGCTCCTGTGAGTAGATCAGGGATCATTTGTTGTGCTGTTGGGTTTACGCGTTCGCCTTCCTTTCCAATCATTCGCCACGCTCTGTATTTCAGTTCCTTCGTGAGATATGGAACAGAGTTAGTCAGTTAGCCTTGTTCCACCGCGCAATGCTACTTGCAGCTCGACAAATTCCGAACCCATCGCTCATGCTGGTCTCGATGCAAACGTATTGAGGGATAGGACCTGGCGAAGACATGGAGTTAACTGGAGCGCGCATCATGACTTCGTCACTTAGCCTTCCCTAGCTTCGCAAAGCTACATTAAACTTCGCGAACAGTCACGACAGGCCACTGTCGGGATGAAATCGAAGCCTGTGGGATGGATTTGTCTGAAAGCTCAAGACCATGTTCCCACCTTACTTGGCACATCAAACATTAGTGTGGTGAAAGCCGTCTGAGGCGTTATTCGCAAGAAGATATCCCATTTTCTGCACTGTGAGTGTTTGATGCAGCGAAAGGTCGTCATATTGTTGACCACATTTTAGGAACTGTCTGCAGGTAAAGTCAAAACCGCTGCCAACCATGCTACCTTTAGAGGATGGCTCACGAAATATACCTAACACTGTTAATTTAGTTCAATTCAAAAGGTACTTCTAAAATGACCGCCTAGTGGTTACAAAAGACTTGGAATTTACGGAAGCGAACGAATTGTTAAAACACTAAAAATTAAGGGTGCCATTAGTGGAGCAATTATCTAAGCAATGCTGCAAGAAATGACTCGAGAACGGAACTAACAATCGCGGTGGTAAAGTGTTATTTCAGTCGAAGAGCTAAAGTACAGACAGCTAGCTTTTAAAGCAAGATTGCTGCATCGCTGCAAAAATTAAGCTTCGATAGCTGTCGTTGTTGAAAATGCAAGCGAGGATGTTCTATCTTCATGAACATTTCTGATGTTCAAAATGTGAATATTATTAATTCTCTAGGCGATTACGTGAATCTGATCCAAAAGACGGTGATCAGTGAACGACGGGCAAAATCGTGGGATCGTGGTGAGATCGTGCGTCGACAGATCTATATAGATGACTCGAAATGGCTTGACTTAGTCAAGAAAGAACTATTCTTTCGTGGTCCGCTGTCGATGGATCTGCTCATATACGATGATTTCTTCTTATATAGAGCTGGTTCGCGCCCTTCCTTCTCTTGTTCTATCTTCTGACGCGAGAGCATTGAGAAGTTTGAAAAGTGACAGTGACGAACAACATTGCATCATAAGGATTTGATTTATACATTATCGTGTATGGAGTGCGTTATTTTTACAGCATTAGGGAGCGTGACTTACCTCGTAATCGTTGGACTTTTTTTTGCGGAGTGTGACTGGAATTATGCGGAGCCTAAACCAAGTCCTGTATAATGTTCAGTTTCTTGTCAACATGTTTATGTAAATGTCATTCGTTTTTGCCCTCCATTAGTGTTGTGGGGCGTGTCGAATTGCGCACTTAGGCGACAAAAATTTATAGCCCTTAAATATCGAGAATGAAGGATCGGAACTGTGTATATTTTGAAGGTATTTATGAACCATTGTCGAGGAGTTATACGAATGAGTTGTTTCGCTATCATGTCAAAGTGATCGGATGGGATGTGGTCGGTAACGAAACAATTTTCATCGCTGTCAACAACTGGGGCGCTTCTTGGGGTGAAAACGGTACTTCTTCATCGTTTGAATTCATTCTATAAAAATGATGGAGAGCTCAGATTGTAAGTTACCTTCCATCGAAAGTCATCCCCTATTACAGATTTCTTCTGAAAAACTGGTAATTGTTCAAGTTCTCCACCCCTCTTTGAATCATACGTCTTTCTTCCTTTCACTTATACACCCAACTAAATAATTTGAGCCTGTATGAGACTCTTGTGTTGTAAACGGGATTTTAAAGTATATATGCTCAGTTAAAAGAGAAAACACAATGGGAGTGGCGGTGATTTTTCAAATGCGATCCTTGCGGGTGCTATTAATGGAAGCATGTTATAAAAATTTGTTTGTGACAGCTTTCTCCCAGCTTTCCTGATGTAAAAATGTGATGTCGTTGTTTGCAAATAACTATGCATTTCAGGTTCATTCCGTTTTCCCGCACGCTTAGCACTTCATGGAGACCGCCCACGTGCATATGCCCCACACGCAACACCACCTCACGAATAGCATCCGAAAATGTGTTTGCTTTCAGTTTTAAATTGAAACTGATAAATATTGATGAACATATTTGACTCATATAACTGATTTCTGCCACTCAGATTGTTTACCGATTCTCATGTATGTATCATTTCGGCTGAAGTGCACTTTTATTCAAGAGGAAAAGCGTCCGAGATGAAGTACACCTGCTATGTGTACTTTTGCATAAAAAACTCTGCAATGTGCACTTTTGCAATTGCGCTTTCAAACAGCGCAGCAGAGCGCATTCCAATAAATAATAATTGTGAGCATTAGCGCGTAATAACCGCATGTCGACCGGATTGATTCCTCCCAACATTTTTCGCACGAAATGTTCGCTCGCATGCGCCCTTGAAAATTTTCGTTTGCAAGCGCGTTGCGGTGGTTTTATACCCGTTCCTAAACATGCGGGGGCGTATAGCGCGTCTGTTTGTATGTGTGCATGCGTGTCTGTATGTCTGTCCGCTGGTTTACAGTTGGGGAACCACTCAGAAATTTGTTCCTTCAAGGTCCACCAATCAACTTCCGAAGAGACTATAGACACTGAAACATGCCTAAAATTCTGTTGCACTTGTAAACCGGCCGCACCGACTCTCACGCCGTTGCAGAACGCAGGTGAAACAGGCATTGTATAGACGGAAAATGATGCCGAAGAAGTCCTGCTATGCTTAAGTCGTGAAAGCAGTGTAAGTGTTTTTATCATCCTGCATAAGCCTGTTCGTTCGAATTAACCACTGCCTTGGAGGCATCAACATCGTGCAGCATACGACGCGACCAGGATACAGAGGTCGAATATGCTGTGCGATGAGTTATCTTGCATAAAGCTTGGGATTAGGAGATTCAAAACAAGTGAAACTGAATATATCCGGAGACATCGAATCGAACTGCGTTCGTTTTCTAATGTTTTTGTGTGGTGCGTGGTTGCGTGTTCTATCCAATAGTAATGTGGAATGTGCTCCCGGAAATGCTCATATTTTTGTTAACCATTGGTTTTCCTGCACCGCTTGCAAGGAGTCAGGTTATTTTATCTTTCTATTTATTTAAGATTACATGCAACTGCGAAATCATTTTCTAGCTTCTGTGCACCCAAAAGATAGCCTATCCCAAAATGAGCACTAAGATTTTTGATGCAGCAAACCAAAAATTTTTCACCAGTAAACTCGATACAACCAGTTTTTGTATGACAGCAGCAAGCTGAAGAATCTAAGTAACGACCATCAAGCGAAGACAGCGGTGAAGTATACGTCAAAACTGTCTTCAAAGTTGCTTCCAATCTCGATAGAAACACCCGAAAAGGTGGTAATAAAGGATGAGGAAAGGAGAGGAAGTAAGTGAACTGTAAATGTTTGAGATGTTCTGGGCATATCAGATATAGTAGAAGGGTGGCACATTGCTATGCATTTGTCACATGACCTGTCATAAATATTCTAAGTGTAGCATTACATATTGTCCTGTTGGCAAATCACAAAGATTGGCATGAAAATATTAGGTTCAAACGGGTTTCATGCCGTAGCTCACCCCTTTAAGGCTCACGCTTGAGACTTCTCGAGTTGCGAAGGAGTTTTACTCGCCGTTTTTACTATATGAAAGAAGCTTCTCCCTGCTTTCTCATGAAATCTCGGCTTATCAAAAGTCTCAGTTTTTCCACAGTGACACTTCCAATTAAGAGATGAACATCAAACCGTAAATGAAAGGCTTGTCCAATAATCTTTGGCTTCATATTCCTCGAATGCCTCCAGGAAGCCAGAAAACCTCTTGCTCAAAGCTCACAGTGATGAAAGAGCGCCAGAACTATTATTGCTGATCGGTAAGGTGAAAAGACAGAAAAATGTGTGGCGAAATATCGATGAAATTTGCAGCATTTCGAATGCAAATTGGAAAACTTGTTGAATGCGTTCGCAGATGCACATTTGAATGAACTTCAAAAGGCTTCATCAATCAAAGACACACATCGCTTCACTAATGAGTGAGTTGTCTGTCCATAAGAGCCATTTTTGTTCGCACGCGAGGCCCCACACTTTCTGAGAATAAAATTAACTGACGCTGCATTGAACTATGCGATTCGAAACGTGGCAGAGCTTTGCTAGCAAATTATACTTGTATAAACGTGCTGTGATCATCAAATTAGTTTCAAAAGCCAGCTTGCTTCCTCTATATCAATAGATAGGAGAAAACGTTGCAAAAAGTTACAATTCGTGCAGTTTGACTGTGCAAAATTTGAAAAAATGAAGCAGTCGACCGGCAAAATATGAAGAAAAGCATTCGGTCGTTCTCGTGGCCGAGAAGGTGACATCACGTCAATATGCACGACAATGAGACAACTAGAGTTTAATACGCTGATGCAGTGACGCCAGAAACATTCAAAAATGATGCAGTAATGGACAGATATGCCGCTCAACCTGTCTTGTGCACAACTTTGCTGTCTTCTTATGAGTTGGAAGCGCAAGAAGTGAGATAACCATTTGGGCATCAAAAAAGGTCGGAAGTTAGTGTTTGGAGTTCGGAGAATACAAAGGACTTAATAAGAAAAACGCCCACGGCTTTCCTTCTCTCTGTGAGATGAGATAAAAAAGCGGGTCTTGCCTTCCTGAGTCGAAAGATTCTTCATACATTCGCCGTTAGACAATGTGTTCGAACGAGAATCGCTGAAGGGAATCGTGACCCATAGGTGTTAGTGGAGAAACAACAATTTGTTGTAAAAGAAGGCATCCGAACGCCTAATCGCAAAGCACAACGGGAAATGGGATGAGGTGGATGCGGTTGCCCTCAACGTCTATATTTTATAAAGACATTCGCCCATTTGCAGCCAAATAGAGCAACAAATAAAACGTTGATGCCGAAACAAAAAGTGGCTGTGCTCTCTTCTGAAGTGAACCATCTCGACGGAAAACACAGTGAGGAATGGAAATTAGCAAATGTTACCGCTATGCACGAAGACAACGGCAACATGAAAAATGTGCCGAATTATAGCCCCCATATAGTGACTGCCTTTCGTGTCGAAATTCTTTGAGCTTTGTTTTACGCGCAACATGCACCGGAGCTGAACGGCTTTTCATTTTGCGTTTCACGAAAACCTTCCGACACAGGCGAATGCGCTCGAAGTTGCAGAAGAAATGAATCTCGCAAAGAAAAAATTTCTTTCATTAGTACTCCGCAGCTCTGTTCCACATCACTGCGACTTCCTTATCCGAAAACAGCGCAGCATTTCCGCAGTTACTTCTAACATCATCCCCAAAACGAAACTGTTCATTAGCAAACAAGCTCAAAAAATCCTACAGGCAGCTGCACTGAGCCATGCAAGCCAACGTGTCTAATGCATGGATCCTTTTGCACCTCTGTCGCAACTGTTGTGTCGAAAAAGTTGCCTTCCAGCACAGTGGCGATATGTCAACACAACAGCCTCTCAGAAGTTACTAATCCATAATAGTTTTATGTGAACACGACATAGTACGATAACGTGAATGAGAAAAGGTCTCCATATAAAAAAAGGCGTTTCCCTCAAATCTGCGCGGGGATCGCACAGATCTAAGCCTTCAAACGAGTTTGTACTGATCGCATTGTTCATGAATAATTTTTAGGCGTATTTGTAAAATAGTTGACGACAGGCAACAGAGCGGCTCCAGGTGAAGCATATGATGAACTCACCACACCTAAAAAAGCGATTGTGTTTTCGAAAACAGTCTGAATTGCATGAGGCACTCCACAGTATATTATCCATGAAGCTTGGCTTTGACCAATGTTACTGCTGGAGTGCAGAATTCCGCTCCATTCCACTTCCTCCAAATTGAGGACCCTTCTAACCAGTTGCAAATTTTAGAACGCTAACAAAGCGATCAGCACTGCGAACAGCTAAAAATTCAGCAAATTTGAAGAGAAGCCACCGGAAAGCACAAAATTCAAGGAATTTTCTGCACCTTCTGTGACGGAAGTAAAGCTGCTAGATCGTAATGAAACAAAACGCCGAGTAAACGAGGAACATTCAAAGTGATTCCTTCGTCAAAATTTTAACTGCACTGCAGAAAACTTGATTTCTGCCAGCTTGCTAAAGAAGGCTTCCTCAGTAGATAACATTTCTTGTGCAGATATCTCCACGCGTTCATTTGCAGCGAAAGCCACAACTCGCTGGAAAGGCTGCGCTCTTCTTTTAGGCGCTGAATCGAACACTCAGGTTCAGAGGTGCCCTTCGGATGTCAGCTGCAGTTGCCGTATTTAACCATCTCTTTTCAAACTCAACCATGCGCCGAAACCGCTAATCTGAAAACTATTGATCCATCGTAGTTCTATGCGAACAAGATAGCAAGAGCAGTGTAAAAACAGGCTCCTGATAATGCCGTAGCGGTTACGAGAATTTCACGTCTCTGCGGGGGATTTTCAGAACACAAATTCCCTTCGAGAAAACGAAAGGCTGCCTATCGCCAGGGGAATATGACTCATTAGATCACACGGCGGGGAACTCTTTTCCGTACATCATTCGACAATATAATTCACCTATGTTTCTCCTCCAGTTTCTGACCACTAGTTTCAAAGACTACATGCAGGAGTCGATGTGCACAAGTGTGGCACATTGTACGCCGCTTGGATGAAACGAAACGAAACTTTCTAGATCGGCAATATTTAGGCTTGTTTATAGGAAAAATTTTTTTATTTTTCGGTCAGGAGACGCGGAAGTTTTCTATTCCTTAGGCATGCACCGATTTTTAATATATCCAACCAGCTTCAATATTGCGTACACGGTTTTCCAAACATTTCAGGGACCTAAGAAATTCGTCTCTAACTAAACAACAGATATACATTATGCTACAGGAGTTCTTAACTAAATCTTGCAAGGAGAACGGTACCGTTACAAGAGTTTTACAGTTTTGTATTGTTCAATTTCGCTTTCACATATTCTAACATATCCTTGAATCTTGATACCATATTTTTTTTTTCGCAGGCTGTGGAGGCTACGTTGTTGGCAAAATTCAAGAAGAGAAATGTATTTGCATAAAAATGTGGTTTGTATCAAAGAATATAAGTGATGCACGAAGATACCAACAACAAGAAATGAAGATTCCTCCCGCTACTCACCTCGTCAACATTTTTTTTCGAAGGCAGAGCACTGAGCTTTTCAGGCAAATATTCGACAGGAGAGCCCTGGCTGCACATCTTTAAGGAAAAGAGAGGAGGGAGGAGGTGTCGCGGAACTGCAACTTCAAGACATATCACCGCAAGTGTTCTGAAGAACTTATTCGGCAGGAAATAGTCAGTTTGCTTAATGCAAGCATCAACGCAGCAATGCTCACAGTAAGTGAAAGCCTTGCATTCTTTGCCAATCATATCATTGCCTCGAATCTCGCCAGTGGGAACAACATCCCGCAAGGAATGACAACACGGTGAGAAAAGTATGCTTAACATCAAGAATGGAGAAAAATATTGCCACGACTGCGCCAGAAATTCGTGTAAAAGTGACAACGGGCGAAGGATCCATCGAAGAACGACTGAAAATCAATCGTATTGCGGACAGATAAAAGGACCGGCCGCTGCAACTTCAATGATTTCACAAATTCTGATCCTGGACGCTGTGTCAACGCTCATGCCGCACCAACGCTGTCGCAGCACCAAGCGAGAAGGGGTAGCGACGAAATAGGTGCATTACTTTCGTTCTCATTACTTCTGTCTTTTTTTCAGTCCAGATCTTGTTACTCGTTACTTTCAATTATTTAGTTAATTGTGTTGTTACCTGCTTTTGTCTCGTTTTCTCGTTGATGTCGCTCGTCTTTTGTTTGTCGTTTTTCTCGTTGACGTTGACAGTTGGAGTTGCGTCGACGATTAGAATTTGTGAAATCATTGAAGTTGCAGCGGCCGGTCCTTTTATCTGTCCGCAATACGATTGATTTTCAGTCGTTCTTCGATGGATCCTTCGCCCGTTGTCACTTTTACACGAATTTCTGGCGCAGTCGTGGCAATATTTTTCTCCATTCTTGATGTTAAGCATACTTTTCTCACCGTGTTGTCATTCCTTGCGGGATGTTGTTCCCACTGGCGAGATTCGAGGCAATGATATGATTGGCAAAGAATGCAAGGCTTTCACTTACTGTGAGCATTGCTGCGTTGACTATTTCCTGCCGAATAAGTTCTTCAGAACACTTGCGGTGATATGTCTTGAAGTTGCAGTTCCGCGATAGGAGGGAGAGGGCGTTGAGGGAAGTTTTATTCCACTAACTCGGTATACTTTGCTTACAGTGTTCTTCAATAAATCATGGAGCAATTCCTTGAGGAATTTCACTCGCATGTGGTTATAATGGAGGAATAAAAACTTTCTAGTTTGTCGCTTTACTAGTCATTCGTAACAATAGAGAAGAAATACGGTAGAGGTCATGAAAACGTTTCTGCTCCGCCTCTGCACAATGCCCCTCAGAGTTCATAGTAGCGGTGCGCATCAACGATTATTTGTTCTGGAGGAATAAATCCGAACTTAGAAAGTGAATGAGCGAAAAACAAGATGTGGGCTCATATATTCAAATATTCAAGTATACACGATCTGCCGGCTATATTATCAAAAGTATTTATTCCCTACGCTATGAAGCCAAATGAGTTTGCAGTTCTCGAGCTGCCTCAAGAAGCCTCCGAGGATCAAAATTCTCTCATTAATGAGCCACCTTAAGCCACCATTTATATTCGGTGCAATTTCATTGCGGCATTCGCTATCACTGTGTCAGTTGCCAATAATTTCAAAAGTGTTTAGATGCGTCGGGATTCTTTTTCCGGCCTTCGCAGTGTGAGCTGTCTTATAGTTTAGCAACGTACCAATGATCCGATACTGCGATATCCATGTATAACGAAGCTTTTACTGTTCACGTTTTGTTGAAGCAATGGCAAAGAAGCCTACAACCAAGCTATCGAATAATTTTCTAGCGATCAAAATATTCCGCCCAAATCAATCGATTGCGAATAATGTTAGGATGTACCGCGGATACGACACTAGCCGAGTGCATATCATTGATTGTCTCAGTTATTCAAATCGATGTCTTCACAGCGTTCTTCCCGGTTTCATTGATGATTTCATTGTAAAAATTTCCCCTTTTAAACTGATGTTCTTCAACTGGCATTGCTGGAGACACAAGCCGAGAAGCGGGTGACTCCGCATACACTCTAACCTAAAAGCAGCGCATATTGCTAGCATGACCAAGCGAAAACATCTAAAAATCATTTACAGCCAAAAAGCACTGTCGACTATGAATACAAGGGCTGTGTGAGTAATATTCTGTGGTATCGAGCACCTGTGAGATGATCTGATTTGCAGATCAACATTAATCTGTACTCGAGGAAATGCTGCGAAAAACGATTTCTTTGCTGAGGATTCATAGAACTGACTGCTCTGTTTAGTAAATTCTAGCAGAAATGCTGCTCCGATAATGCATATGGATGAAACGAGTTGCTGTACTGCAGAAAGAGACACATGGTGATAGTGGGCCTGGTGCAGTTGTCAGTAATATTGGCTGCAGTTAACGCGACGGTTTCTCTAACGATGTTATTAAAAACGACAGTTTCGTTTTGTTTTCATTCTGAAAGCGACTAAGATAACTTTATATTGTCATTATCATTATTAGCTCGTTTAGGTGTAACAAGTTCAGCAATCGAATTCCATCAATAATAGGTCAGTAGTTTTTGCAGCTAAGTTCCGACGGTCACTATGTCTACTACAGACGCGGCCGAAACGTCCATTCCTCAAGAACTTCGAAATTCGACATTAAACGCGAAAATGCTATAATTTTCAACGTTTCTACGCAAAACTCACATTTCATTTACGGGAATGGAGCGTTCACTCTTCTTTATGAAGAATGTACAAATAAGTGAGTAGAACAGTCGATCAGTTTCTGTGCTTGCCATACAATATCTGCTGCTGCTGCTGCATGCCGAATATTCTTAGAGCTATAAAAAGTGAGATATTCAACAATGCTTCCAGAATGGAATTTGCCGCTGCCAAGTTAATCAAAATTGGACGGTAAAGTTGAATTGTGGAATATTTTTGGAAGTTGAACACGGAGTCACAAACTCGAGTAATCATATATCAATAATGATCATTATAATAAACAAACGAATAATGAAATTTCATGCAGCTTCCATTAGAAAGTTCTCTTACTGCAAAAATATATCGGATGAAGAGGAATGAAGTGGCAATTTGCGAAATAGAAGAAACGTAAAGCATGGTACCATTTGCAGGGAAAATAGATTGCTGATATACGAAATGGGTTCCATAAGGCCACTGTGCATAATGAGGAAGCGAAATGAGGTAGCACTTAGATCAAAGAGACGAATACTACAGAACCAACAGTTCGTGAATGAAGAAACTCCCAATTTTAGCAAGCTAAGGTTAGCAATTAACTGTATAGCTATATACCTTATTCGCCATAAAGTGCTCGCTTACTTCTTCTGACGCAATGTAAACTTATGTTCATTCCAAACATTCGCAAATGAATAGACGAGGATTCCCGATGTGGTCGTCGATTGTGACTGAAAAGTAGCCTTGGAAAAAAAGAGCTGTAACACATCACGCGCGAATTTTCCTACGAAAAGGAAAAGGACGATGAGCCTTTCGGAAAAGAAAGCGTTCTTATAGCTTGTCTTCGTCTTCAGTCGTCATGCTCATCAATCCCAAGTGATGGGTCCAGGCTTTTGTCAGTATGCTGAGAAATTTGTTGACAGAAATAACATCCGCGGCAATCTTGAGATGCAAGACCATCAAGGCCATTAAAGCGAATGGTGAATGTGGGAGGGGCTTTGCGGGTTTCGAAGTAAAAGCAAGTCGTGAGCTCTAAGTACTTTGGCAAGTTTTTATGTGTTTGACGTTAATGAAGCTGTGAAAATTACCCCCGTCTTTTCGAAATCCACGCAAATTTCTCTTTCATTTTGCGTTAATGTTATCCCCTTGCCTGAACAGTATTGGGAAGTGCCTTGACAAAATTTTTGGAGACCAGCTGTTGTATGCTACTGTGCTGCTGAGGCGAAATGAAAGAACGATCGATGAAAGCCAGTTTGAATTCTCGTTTCGATATGTACTAGCAGTGCACTTTTCAATTCAACCATTTGATTGCACAAACGGAAAGTCGCACTTTCTCCGTCGCCATTTTCATGGCTCACCGGATGGAAATAGTTCGCAAAGCGATATACTCATCAAGCGGAAATGGTCGTTCTGCAGTGCACAGTGGAAGAATTTGAGAAAATAAATAACGGACCTGAGAATTGTTCGGTTTCAGAGGCATCCGCATAATTTGGGCAACTACTACTTGAGTCGAATTGGCTCATGCAATATGCTCTAGATACAAAAAAAAAAAATGACGCGTAAGTTTAACGCCGAAATTCCCTACTCGCTTTGAAGTTATGTTTGAATGAGTTCGCAGTTTCATCAACGGAACCTGAGAAAGACCATTTCCGGTTGTTAGACCGAAAGGAAGGTAGAGCGTCGGAGTGATGAGCACACGATGCCATCGGACAATACAGAATACGGACGAGTCTTTCGAGTTCGTGGGATGAATGTCCTTAGAGAGATATTACTGATTCGTCGTCGATATGATAACCAGAGATAGGCAGAATGTCATTTAGAAAATGTTTTTGCAAGTAAACAACTGCATTTGCCGAATAGAAGCAATCTCGAGAAGTATCCGATTGGAATGTTGCAGCATTATACTGGCAGTTGCGACTGGTGTTTCTCTCTTGGTTATCATCAGTATTATCATACTGGCCATCTTCATTTACTACTTCTTTTGTCGCAAGTCTACAGACGGTAATCACCACGCTGATATTCATTGAGCATCGCTCACGTGAATAAAGCACCACGTGGATCTAATCTCCATCTTTCATGGTCTTAAGAGAAAAGCTTTCTACTCATATTTGCCTTTCATTTAAATAATATCGGCATTCTAAGAAGTAGAGGGATATTTCGGCCACCTTGACCTTGATACACTTGTGCACTGTAGGTTTGCTTTCGATGGCAAAAACCTTAATGATTACATGCAAGGTGAAATCTGCGAGGCTATATGAAACAACAGCAGTGGATTGGACTAAACGAATTGAAATGCTGCTGCATGTGGACTGACTTCAAATAAGAATTGTGAGCAGTCGACAGTGTTGTACGAATTGTGACGCGGTGAACTGACTGCAGAACTAGGAACTGTACCTAGGAAATGTGTGTGACGCCTTTCACTCAAATCGCAGTGAGCTGCGAATTAGACTTAGGTATATGTGATTTAAACAGCCTTACGACCACACAGTGCTGAATTTAAACATAGCATTGTTCAGCGTCGGTGTATCAACGATCAGCAGCTTTTGTAGAATGAGCTTTCAATCTGATCGTCATTATGCGATGAGGAGTGTTATCCTCGTGCTGCTGCAGTCGTAAATACCAGGTATCTGATGAGATACCACTGAAGTAAAATGGTGCCGAATGAAATGCGAATTTGGAAGAGGTGGAAGCGACTCAACGATTCGATGTTTAACCAGGGCAATCTCGACTTTAACATCCTTTCTATCGTTTAGAAATTCTCGGTCGTTTCAGCGTTGCTTTGCTTCCTACCCATAGTGGCTCGCCACCTTTTCACTCCCCTGGCAGCTGGATGGGGATATTTTACTTACCTCGCATTCAACGAAGATCCAATGATGACTCGGGAGAAAAAAGAGTTGTTGAAATAGGAGTGAGAATTTATTGATTACTCTTCTGCAGAATCCGATAATGAAGTTGAGATTAGTGTGCCTGAAAGTCTAATAGAAAACGCACGAAACGCGGAGCCTCGTCCTAGCGAAAAGGACAAATATTTGCCCGAAAACTACGACGCCAATCAGTTTAATTTCAAAGGCCCATTGACGATACAACACAAGCCACAATTCACTTCGGTACGTTCAGAGCCTTCTACCACTAACTGATAGCTGTCATCAGCCACCTCTTGATTTCCAACTTTATCGCATGTCTTGCTTTGTTGAGTGAGTGTAATATGTAAATGCTCATTTTTAACAGTTCAACTAGAGGAAAATGTTCTGCAAATGTGCGAGGAAATGATGTGAATAAACTTTTTGGAGACTGGAAAGCAAAGAACTATTTAGCCAGTTCTATTGTGTTCGGATTTCAAAATACACATGAGTCGGCATCGCGAGTGCGCATGAGCGTGAGTTCTTTTGTGCTCGAGTACGACTGCGGAAAGACATATCGTCGAGCTCGAGAAACGTCCTTGCAAAATGGTAAATTTCTTCGTTCATTTGTCGGCACTAAAGTACCTGTGTTTTTTGTTCATCTGGCATGTCATCCGTTCGTCTCGTCTAAAAATTTGAACACAACGCGAATGGAATTCCGTTAATGAAGGGATGCAAGCCGATTCTAACGGTTAAACAAGAAACAAATCAAGGAAATCTGCACCTTATCAAGGTTTGTAAGCCGATAAATGAGTGATGTGATAGTACAACCCGAATGGTAATATAGCGTCATTTGAATGGGTTCTTATAGGTTCATGAGCTTGAAGGAGATCCACCCCGAGAATTGTCATCCAGTGATCATATCGAATTCGATTCAGCCATGAATGAAGTATGTTTTTTATTCACGAATGGAACAAAGTTCCGATGAATAAAACTAAACTTGAATTTTTACGCAGAATATGCGCCGCGCTCAAGCGCATGCGCATGCTAGTCGCATGAGCAGGCTCTTGCAATTCTGCGTGAATGCCGCACATTTGTTTTTTGAGGCTCCGGTAGCTTAAGAGTCGGGAAAGAACTGGTCCACAGTTTCTTGGATTTTTATGCTATTTCCATTCACTTGATATTTTTCTTGCGGCTCGAACATATTTTGTTGAAGCGTAAAACGACAGGAGGTTTGTTGTTAAAATGGATCTGAACAATCAGTGAGAAACAAAGTCCCAGAAATGGTTGAAAACCTAACTCGCGAAGGTTATATGCTGACGCCGAAGAAACAGTGGCCTAGGCTTACGAACAGATCTCGTAAGGTATGGTTTACGCATTGGATCAAATAAAATTCTTCACTGGAGGATCTTTGCAACTGACGGTACAGCATTCTGCCAGAAATTTCATTTGCAATATATCACTGCAGCTGCTCCGCCTGAAAATCTACGTTATGGACTTGTCAGCAGACGCGGATAATCTGAAAAATACTGAAAAGAGCACATATATGTGAGCTCGTTCATAGTGCAGGAGTGGTCTTGTAGCCGATTCAACTGCTTATCGACTACTGTTGTTCCTCTTGCTTGTTAATCCACTCATGTCGGAACGATGACCACTGTATAAATATTTGATTCGCCAGTTGAGCTTCTCGAAATATTTATTAGTTAAATTCGTAGCCGCAGCTCGAAAATCGTTGAAATAACGAAAGCCGTGGTGAGGCACAATAGTGTTCTCTTTCACACGCTGATATTAGTTGAAAAGAATGTCATTTAGGCTTACGAGATTGGCGAAGGGGTTGAAAAATTTGCTGAAAATCCGAAAACGGTTCCGATTGCAATGGAGCAGAATCATCCGCCTGAAGCACAGACAGGTCAAGCCTACTGTAATTATATCTATAAAAGATGTTTCCAAGTCTCATTTTGAGTGGTAATTTGCTGTCGCGAAATTTCTTCATCAAATGGCAATTTCCAAGGCGGATAACGGAAAGAACACAGGGTGGGAAAGGAAGTGAGAGGGAGGGACAAAATAAGTAGGGAATAAGCGGGTTGTCACCGATTTTTTCTGTGATATTTTTAGAGGGTGAATGTTTGTAAATATGCAGCTGAAGACCGTACAGACATTCAGAACATTTTCCCAAATTTTCTCAGTGTTTATTCAATATATGCGAGAGTGGTAATCTTCTTGGCTTTATAATTAGATTTCATTGAAAATATTCAGCATCGCTCATAAACATCTTGATATGAGTGCCATATCATCCATCTGATTTCAGAGCAAAATCAGCGAGATGCTACTCAGGACGTGACTATTGGCAAAGAAACACGGATTGTCTCTTCACGTTCTCGAAGTAACTCGCGAACACATGCGTCATTGGGCTCTCGAAATGCTTCAACACTTTCAAAAATCAAAACAAGAAGCACGTCAAAATCTACTGGTGGCCACTCGAGTCCTCCCGCTAAACGTAAATCGAAAAAACAGTACACATCATTCCGTCGTATTTTCACGAAGAGCTCACAGCGTACGGATTCAATGAACGCGGAGAAACCTCAAACACAAATGCGACGGAACAATTCATCGATGAAAATAAGCGAGAGGTTTGTTTTCCAAATAAGGCACAAAAGCCTCACTCGATAATGAGAGTGGTCTGGCGATGACTTCCTGAAAATCCTCACTTTTGACAACCTTATTGTTCGGGGTGCTTGGCCTGCACTTGTTAGCGATGAAGAAACGGTCGAAATTTCCAGAATTTCAACCTTGATCTATGAAAACTAGTCGCCGCATCGTGCATTTGCTAGATGCGGGAACGAATGAAGTCAAGTTGCTTTGTGCAGAACCATAAGCTCAAAACAGGCTCAGAAATGCAGTTTAGTGTAGTAAGTATCAGGCTCCACATCTCATGAAGTCATCAACGATCAAGCTGGAAGGAAAATTCCAATTTCTGAGTTGCTAAATAAGGTACAGTGAAAAACGAAGGAACAACAAGCGATCGTCAGAAAATATGCTTCAATGTTTTTGATGAGCAGGAAGTTCGTTAAGAAGAGGAGCAGAATATATAACT
>JAARMF010001074.1:21913-53096 GCA_022844705.1 Toxascaris leonina | reverse complement strand
CTGAATTTTCAAGGTGGCGGGTTCACTTCTGAGCCGGAGTTTAAAGGCAACAAGCCAGCGTGCAGACTGTGAAAGCAATTGAAGAAAGACCTATATGGTAGATTACACATCATTTGCATTCGACCCTTTTAAGCACGCTTTAAACAGTCATTTGCGCTTTCTGGAGAACTGGTGGGAGCAGAAGGAACTTTACCTTGAATTAAAACTGTTCAAGAGTTACGTTTCCGTAAATGATGCCTTTCCTGGAAGACAGCCAGATGCGGAGAGAAAGGGAACCTTGTCTAGCCCTCCTAAATCACTTCTTCTTTTACTTCACTGCTGAGCATCTCAAAATTCCATTATACGAACTGCTGATGGCATTGCGGCTCAGCTTTTCGAATCTGAAGCTGCAAGGAAACTCTTCTTTACAGGTCGACGTTGGCATTCGTGAAGACCTCTGTTCCCTTAGTCGCTGGATGATTTGTCTTTCGTCGAGCAAAAACTCTGACCAGAATTGGACATGTTCCCGTCGTTTTCGAACGCGTCAAACCCTTCATTGCTTCAACGAGTCTTTGCTTGTCTCACATAGATGATCCTTCTCCGCATAGATGACCTTCGATGAGGGGCTGCTCCCAAAGTGATTGGAACACCTTGACGACCAAGTATAGACTCCAATATAACGCCAATACTCGCACTTCGATCTCCTCTTAGGAAGAGTAATTCGGCTGTTTTCTCTATTGATCGGATTCGGTTGACAGCAAACGCCATACTCTCATTTCGAGAAAAGGATTGAAAACAGTGTGAACTGAAGAACAGAATCAAAGATAGCACCCACCACATTCGCTTTAACCTCCTCGTTCACAAATGAAGTATTCACAGAAGTAAAAATAGTGGACTCCAGATTACAAGTGAAACGGTACACACCTCCTATCGTTGATAGGGAAGTCATCCGTATTTGCTAGCATCTTTTGCGGCACTCACCGCTTCTGAACTTCATGGTTCAACGTTAAAGATGGAAGCCACTCCATGCAGTTCATTTTCTTCACCATAATCGATGGTTAGATTCAGCTACCGCTTCAGTTTTTCTGAGTATCCTCTAGCCCTTCGTGATTTACAAACATAATATTCAGAAATTGTTTTTATGAGGACATCATCGAATAAGAATAAGCAGCTTTAGATAGGAATAAAAAAACGAAAACCGTTTCACAATGAAGACGATTCGCAAAATATCCGACCACTCGTTCAGAAAAAGATTGTAATAGACGCAAGGACACGGAAACAATAATTACAGTCACAAAAAACGTGAGTGACCTTTCACTCACACTTTTTTGTGCGAACAATCACCGTTAGAAACGAATCACCATCATATCAAAACATCGCTTGAAGTATCGTCGACAACAACACCACAGCGGTGTCAAAACATGAAAGCGATTTTATTTTTTAAACAAGAGATCATCGATGAATCACCAGCTTACAACAATCGCCGATATTAGCTTTGCGATTTGCAATCACAGTGAGCAGCGATTGCTTATTCGCTACTGTTCATTGCACTAAACTCAACAACGATTAGTACAGGGCAGCTATTAAGAAAATCATAGCATGTAATAAATAAAGGCCTCGTCTTACCACTCCCTTGAAATTGCGCTGACATACTACATTATCGAAATGTCAGTGGTCACATGGAATGAAAATTGTAGCAATCCCGTCGGCTTCACCAAAAAGTGAAAAGAGCTGATATTAAAGAAGCGGACTAAGAGGAAGCCATCGAAATATTAAAGGGCAGCAATAAAATGTGTGCCAAGTAAAAACCTAAACGACGAAAGACGACTGTTCTCATGTTCTTTTACGATTTGCAGCCTTGAAATATGCTCATTTCAATGCCAGAAACGAAAAGCCAATCAAAACACGAAGACACGAATTGACGATGATATGATAGCATCAACGAACAAACAAAAACCAACCGAGTAAATATCACATCGGTCATACAACAATAATTGCAATGCTGGGCAATATGAGAAGATCAAACGACCCAAACGACTTACACACTGCTTACAATCATGCATCTGTTTGTTTAACACACACAGAAAATATACTGGTACATGAAACAGCGACTGCTTCACCGCCATAACGACAGAAAATATAAGCAGCTCACCTCCCCGACTACAATGCTCATATCCATTCTTAAGCTGCTGGCTGGTTCTCCAGACAGGATGGATGCCAAACCTGCTTCCCATGGTGTCCCACTCCTATGAGGTAGCATCCGCTCATTTTCAAGCGAAGCTTGGGAATACCGTTTCATTGTTGCAAGCGAGGAACTGAGAGAGAACGAGGGGAAACACAGCCATCTTGTTGCAAACAGACGACGGCACGAATCGCTTGATAGTCGACCATGGCTTTTTGAATTCGTCTCCTTCCAAAGGCATCCCGAACCCTACGCACTATAAAGCCATACGGGTCCATTGATGCAAGATATGTTGCATAGGTAACGCCTTCTTGTAAGATGGCGAAAACTACCCACATGCCTGATACACCAACTGATCGACCGCATTAAACACGGTATCAATGCCTGAGGACAGCTGAAGAGCATGATCGAGTGGACCACTTATATAACTCTGTGATATACATGCAACCACATTATGGGGGCTTCTTAGCGGCTTTTCAGCTCGCCTTCGCAAGAGCATCGTTCAATGCTTGTCAGCGCGCTGAAGCCAGTGGCAGCGAATGCCGCTAGCGTTTCTTCCCTCATCTTGCTAAACAAGAAGCTGCATCAGCCCATATTCCGAAGACAGCGCCATGCTCAGCAAAGCAACTAACCTGAGCACCTGCATCTTACAAGTATTAACATGACGTATTTACATCACACTGTGTAAGTATGCACTGGTCATACGTGATGTGATGAAATGTCTCACTACGTATGTGGCCGCGGCAATCAACTACTACTGCCAACAAACAAACGCGTGCAAGTATCTGTCTTGTGGTCATTTCATGACGAGAAATATAGATGAACGCTTTTTTGCCTATGCTTCTTACTCTCGCTTATTCTTACTCTGGCATTGAGACTTTATTCTGCATAACTGGATCAATCAAGCAAAAGACTTCTAAAGGCTATTTCGACAGCGCAAAGAAAAAAACAAGACTCATCCACAGACAACTAGGGCGGAAATGGCGAACAACAGAGATGCATTAGTAGAACAGCTCCTCTCCGAATAGCGGGAGAAGCAATGGAGAGATTTGTTTCGGCCCACAGTGCTCCGAGCACTTCGTTCTGAACCGGAAAAATCATTGCATCCAGCTGAGTGCAGAGACTCACATCACGTCGGGCAAAAAAAGTTCCGCTCTGATGTTCCGGACCACCGCTCAAAAGTGTTTTCGATGCACTTTGCAAATTTGCATTCGTCAAGAATCTTACGTTGAGACCGCTGTTTTCTATAGGCAATTGTATGAAGGCGTCAAAAAACCCTCGCAAGAACTCTCAAAAACAACCCTCAAAAAATGCCCTCGAAAACCCCAAAAAACGTTCATTCGTACTAGCCTGCTCCAAGGAATTCCATTTCTTCCCGGACGAAGTCTGATTGCTGTCAAAACTCGTACCGTCAAAAATATTGCTTCGAAAATGCTTCCTGAAAGAAAGAATTGAAGATTTTTCGTTTTTGGAGATTTTGACTAAATTCGCTTAGCAAATGGTACGTTACGCCCTCCGCTTCCCATATACTTAGAATTCCCGTTGAACCAGTATTATTTCTTTGCTGCAACGTGAGCGGTAAAACACTCTTGTTTGGCTCGCCGACATCTCCGCGAGTTGCAAGGGCACTCTGAGCTTTCAGAGTTTCACAGAATTCCTGAAAATCTATGACCTCTCTATCGTCATGCACGCGGCGCATAAGCTAGTCAACATGTAGGTAATTCGGGTGGAAAATTTCGTAGGTGAGATCACATCTGCTCTGTCGCAGTAGTGCAGTTTAGCTGCTAGCTTTTTGTAGTGGCAGTAACGGAACAGTTTAGCTCGCAGACCGACATCTCGAGACTGCTGTAAGCTCAGCTGTTTGCGGAGTTCTGTTGCTCTTCGAGTGAACTTCCAAAAATCACAGTCTCACTCTCGAATTTAATTACGCGTTCTGTAATTAATGCAACGCTTGTGCAGCTCTCTCTATGGAGCTTGCTTCCACGTTCCGCATAAAATAAGCCAGTTTCGTTTATTTCAGGCGAAAAAAGGGAAACTGAGCCATCATACTCGTCGTGCTTGTAGTGACGTCAATAAATTTGCTTAAGCAAATATTTTAAACGAAAGCGCTGCAGACGTTACACTTGCAAGCCTTGTTAGTTTCCTCGCGGAATTTCATTTCATTTCGTAGATACATGACAATAGGCAGCAGCCTTCCTCTACGTCGCAGCAAAGATTTCATTTATCAAATTAGCCATACAAGGTTAGCAACTGTTGTACAGTACCTCATCGATCATTGCGGCACATCAGTTCAGCAGATTTTGCACGTATAGTTGATTCTTCTAGTGCGATCACGATTAGCTACAATAATTGTGCTATTAAGGAATGAATTCGATTCTCTGTCCCGCATCTTTTTCACCAATTTTTGAAAGTCCGTATGAGGAAAATGATCAGTTTAACTTCAATAGTAAATAACCTTAAAGTACTCGATTTTACTTTTTATTTTGGTGAAGGACTCGAATGCCATAATTTGGTACTTCTTCAAGGATTGATAGATTTTTTTATGCGCATTCATTATCGGGATGAATACTCTATTTTCGATAATACCAAGCCAATAATAGCTATATGGTTCGTGCTTCGGAAGGAAACGATCGGATAGCGCATAAGTGATAGAAGGTGGTGGAACAGCCTATTTTTTAGTGGCATGCCGAAAACTAAAGTAAGGAAGAAACAATTTAGGTCACAGAACAGCATCACCGGACTGCCAGAAGTGATGGGAGCTACCTGTGGAGCGAATTCTGTTGCTCCTCGTCTGAGTAGCCTCCAAAAAATATACTCTCAGTCTCTGATTTATCCCGTACATTGCGTTTTTAATGACAGCACTGATGTTGACATTTCTATAACGCTTACTTCCGTGCTTTGCATATTATAGTGGACAGGTTTGCTTCGTACTATTTTTGACACATGGAGGTGAGGAAAGAAATCGGTGGCTGCAATTAGTGCTCTAAGAAAAAGACGCGGGCTCCTGACGACTCTTTTCTGTTATAGACATTCGGTGAATTCCTTAAAGCTGGAGCAGCAGGACACCTCAAGAGCCGCATACCACCGCATCTACCGTGTTTTGACTGCCAATATAGTGAGATGGCGCGGAGTGCATGGTTGCTGCACAAAAGCAATAGGGATGCCGAAGCTGTGCCCGAGGTGTTTCAAATATTCCGCTCTTCTAGAAACTTCGCAGAAAGAACTAGTGAAAGAAGCCCGATCCGTGGATATTTCAATACACAATTTCGAAATTGAAAGCGATAGGCGTTGCGTGCTGCACCTCGTCTTGAGTGACGTGCATCTCTCATTTGCATTCGAATCTTTTTCCTCCATTTTGGTTTGGAATCGGTCAGACTCATGAAATCAAGCCCTCATCAATTCACAATACACCCGAAGAAACCTCTCTAGAGCTGCTGCCGAATTCCTTTGTAGCAGATGCACGGCAAGATCATTGAGAGTAACGCGATTGCAGTCGTCTTTTTGAGTGTCGTTAGAAACCGAAGACTGTCGACAGAGGAGCAATACTTTATCTGGGCTTCCAACAGCACATCTGTCGTAGGGGAAATTGAACAGTTCATGTAAAGTGGACTGACAGGTTCAGACCTAATGTCATCAATATTACAAATTATGTCTGTACTCGTAAACCGGGTTCACTTGGTGAGTTTTTTATACGCTTGTGATCTAAGAAGAAAGTAAATGGGAAAAACATAAAGATGGTCTAGCGCCTCTGCACTAAAGAGGAGGAACTGCAAAGGATGTTCGCATATTTTGCAGCCGTTCGACGCTCACATCGATGTTCTGGGTAGTTCGATAGCACACTGAACAGCTTAAAGAACGGAAAAAGATCGTAGGCGCGCAGGAAGCAACGCGTATGGAAGAAGGAGAACCGCAAGCAGATTCTGATGACTAATCCTCTGCTTAGGCGATTTAACTGCGGTTTTCTCGCCTCCGAGAGTCCGCATTGCACACTTCTGATACATCATTAGATGGCTAAAGCGAGCACACTTCCTTGCAGACCAATGATGACTGTGTATGCACGTCATGAAAGCAGGACAATGATTCTAAAAGACTGACCAAGGCCTCATCACCTCGCTACATCACAAGAGTAGTTAATGACGTTTGAATAATTCGGCATCGCTTCTGAACGGACGTTTGAATATTGCCTCATTTCGCGCAATAAATCCAGCTGCGATTTCACGCCAATGCCAAGTTTCGTCTCCAGTTTTACATCGCAGCAAAAGTAAAAACTTTTGAAGCTTGAAGGTCAATGCTCCAGAAATTAAGTTCCATCAGGTGCTAGAGACGCTTTTTCTTGCTGCGACGTGATTGGCTACACTGGTGAACTTTTCGGACAGAAATCGCACACGAAACAATAGGTTCTCATTCTCGCTTCCAGAAATTCAATTCAGAAGACAGGGGAAACATTCTCTGGGAAAATTTTCATCGGTATTTGATGATGAACCGGAGCAGTGTTAACGAAGAAATTAGAGCAGTCATAAATCGCATCAAAGGTGAAGGGCGGTGGGCTTTGGAACCAGCTGAAAGTTGGATTATGGGCGATTACCCTGTAAAGTTTCATCCATTTGGCACAATGAACATCCTCTTCAATTGTGCTCAGTGACTGAACAATTGTGTGTGTGCTGTTTTCAACGAACTCAAATAAAGCACTGAACAAAGGCATTCTTTCTTTCAAAGAAAAAGAGTTGTTATGTAGCATATCTTGGAAACTGCGTTCATGAAATATCAATTCCATTCACAGCAACATTTAGCCGTCGGTCGATCGAACACTGCCGATTGGGTTTGCGGTTTGAAGATGCGCGCATAAAATTTCAATCATTATTCTGATCGCACGAAGCGAGGACGAATCGGAGAAATCAAAGCTTAAAGTTTGACACGCAGAAAATGGGAAATAAAATGTGAGCATAGCAAGCAGAGAGTAGTGGTTATAAAATATGCAATTATTGTTCATGTGGTTGTGGCTCGCATTGTTCTAAACGACTGTCAGCTGTCGGTCTCAAGATCTTCAACGTTTGGAAGGCCCTGATTGCAGGATTTTTCGAAGAGACTTCGTTTTTTCTCGCATCTCTCTGTACTACCTGACCGGTCCTTATAACGGGGAGGGGGGGGGGGTTGACAGTCTCGTGATTTTGTCTAAGCTTCGGGCACTCCTCCTCCTGCTTTTTTTCTTCTTTCCGCCGTCAATGACGAACCCATATGAACATGTTGGAATTTCGTTCCCTCGAGCTCGCGCGCATTACGAAGAATCTGCTTAGCATCATGGGAGTTCCTAAAAACAACTTTGAAGGGACTATTTCTGTTATTCTGCTAACATCCCATTCTGAAAATCTGAAATTTACCGCTGTGCTTTCGCCTTTCTTCATCCCCTTCTATTCCGTTCCTCCTGTACAGCATTCATTCAGCTGTTTATTTCATGATAATTTAAATGGAGTTCCCGAAGCGACGACAATCTTTGATTCCCAAGAAAACGCAGTCGTCGTAAAGTCACCTGGCCACTAATTTCAAACTGAGAGAAGAGACGTCAATGTTCCACCAGACTCCAGTGTGGGGAAGGCGAGGATGGGGGATGATACTGTTGTCGCTACGATGAAGGTTTTGCTAGTACTATTGTTTCAGTGCACCAGCGCAAGAAAGTTGCGGAAAAGAAAGAAAAATTGCTTTTGGCAAAATCCCAAGAGCATAACAATGCCGCGCTATTAGTATACGAATTGCAAAGCTTTTGGCACAAATAGGTAAGGTTCAGCTGCGCATTGGTCTTTTCCGTTAAATTTCATTCAGGATATCTCATGGTAGTGGTTGATGATGGAAGTTGTATGAATGGGGAGGTCTTCTCGACAGCAGAGTCTTCGCTTTGCTTAGTCTATAGTGGTGTGCTTTCCCAGTAAACCCCTATGCAGACTAGCTTTGCGTATGTATCATTTATTACGCAGAGACGTTTCTCGAAAGCGGCGCATTCCGCACCAAATCAACTGGCCCTGGAATTTTGTAGAGCACTTTAATAAAATCCCGTTAATTGCTCTCCGGTCGAAATCTTCAATCAGAAATGCGTCTTTATCTGCTTCGATCGGCTGCATGGAGACGAATTTCACTTGAGGTGGTTTTCATTGGATCCCTAGATGCTCATGATTTCGAATAAAAATGGGAAATTTGAATTCGAAAGAATCGAGTGCGAGGTGCTCATATTACCCGTGCAGTTTCGTTGGTACAGATGTTGTCTTCGCTTTCGACAGACACACATTACAAGTATACTAACGAATCGCCGCAATTTTTATGTTTTCTTTAGGAGCCATTCTTTTGTATCTGGCGTTGCAAAAATCTTTTGATAAAACCGCTATACGTGCTTTACCATTGTGTTATTAGCGTTGATTGTAAGAGGGAGGAGGATAAAGAGTAAGAGATGAACTTTATATATTCCCAAGCAAAAAATATGAAAAACAAATTGCCTTTTGCAGATTGTTCCGACTTCACTTGCTTTATGATGAGGAAACGGGCATTGCCTTTTTTTTTTATTCGCTGTACCTGGTTTCTAAGAACAGCTCGTTAACTTATAACTACGCTATTTTATCAACATCCCTTCAAAACTGGTTAATTCGAGATCTATAGTTTGTCAGCGGTATGCCGCATATGTTTTGCACGTTCATAAAAACAGTTACGTGGATACGTTAAGAATCGTTGCTTCAAAGACGAATCTCACATATTAAAAAGCGAAATCACTGAAGAGCTTAAAGAATGCCCCTATCGACGTTAAATTTCATCAGTGGTGGTTTTCAAGCGTAGAGATGCACCGGAAGTATTTCTGTGCAATCTGAAATTTTTTGGCACAGTCGAAGTACATATATAGTTTGGAATTATCGATGATCACGGTCTTATTGTTTTGCTAAAACATTCATTGTGCACCATATTTAGGATGTCCATAAACTTCTTCTATCTGAAATGCGGTTCGTGGATTGTATTATTGAAACGGTTGCTAGCAGGACAGCGGTTTTTTTTCGCAAATCGTTTGGAAACTTCCCCATGTCTATATCATAATGATTCTGAGCCGAAACAGGACACCTGCGAGGACGAAAATCATGTCTTGGTCGTTTATATTAGTGCTTAGCAGCACTGCTAGACGAATCGTTCATGTAATTGGCTAGAAGTCTGCAAATTTGAAGGAACTGCAATGGCCTGAAGCGTATAGTAAGCGTATCATTGATATTAGCATTCCGATGGAGTCCTTGTTCGCTCTGTCCAAATAAACTTCGGTTTCGTACTGCTATATTTGCAGACGTTTTTGTCTTTGCTGAGAATAGACCATGCCGAGTTGTACATTTTATTCCGCTATTTATATACACTAGTTTTGGCACCAGAAACCAAACTTAGTGAGGAGGGTAACGCACATACATGGGATTTTTTCTTACAAAAGAATCTACGTCGTGAGGTCAAAAATAGTCTCATTCACCTTTCGGCTATAAAGAGGAGAAATGCGGTAGAGGATTCGGAATCATCATTAAGAAAATAGTATATGGCGATCGCTAAATCAGCAACTCGCCTTTGCTGAACCTTGAACTGATTACGTTGTGCGGTTGCATAAATTG
The DNA here is from genome assembly GCA_022844705.1 of Toxascaris leonina. Classification (NCBI taxonomy): domain Eukaryota; kingdom Metazoa; phylum Nematoda; class Chromadorea; order Rhabditida; family Ascarididae; genus Toxascaris; species Toxascaris leonina. The sequence continues at coordinate 43,319 of JAARMF010001074.1, read as the reverse complement.
CTTGATTAGCATGACCTTTTATCAACTATCTATGTCACATACATCTCGACACTCCGATTTTAAAAACGGCATCGACTCCCCTCGAACATAAACTCAATTTCGAATCTCAAATGTAAGCATCTTCATCCTGGATATAAAGGAATTATTGTCATTTTAGTGTGCACTCATTCTAGAACTCACTAATGTTATACACCTGCACTACATCCTCCCTTCGCCGCCCGACCGCCCACCTCTATTAAACTCCCTTCCCCACTTTTCAAACATGCACCGATTTAGAGGAATTGCAGGCAATGCACGTGTCGGAGCTTATAAATGGGAAATTGCAATATATGGAATAGAGGCCGCGTGAACTCGAGGTGTCGAGCGTGGATCTTAAAGACAATCCCTGTTTCTTTGCGAAAACATAAATAACAAAACGCCGAACACAAATACACCACTTGAAGAACCATTGCCAGTGGTTTCTCTACTGCACATCCCGTTTTTATCTGCGGTATGTCTGCGTTTCAACCATGTCGTTGATTTGAAGAGTGTCTTTCTTTCCTACTGTCCGAAGAAAGAATCCCTTTCTCTCGTTTTACTGTTTTTTGATCGAATGAGATGAAAATTTGAGAAAATGGGGATGGTGAATGGCTGGAGTGGGAAAGCTTCAGATAAAACTGAAAAAAGGGCAACTCAAGAACGCTTCTGATAACGCTTTTTTTTTAATTCTTCCAAGATATTCAAACTGCACACTAGACAAAGTGACGCGCAAGAAATTCTGGCATGAAGAGTGCACAAAATCTGTCCGAAATCGCCTTGCTGAAAAGGTGCAAGTTATGCAGCTGTGTTGCAACTTACTATCTCAACAACAAAAATTGTTTTTCTATGCCAGTTGTAGAGTGTGCAGCCTTCCTGCCTATCGCATCATTTGCGTAATCGGCATGCACCACAAATACTCCTCATCTCCTTAATATAATTAACTGTTGATGCTTGTGTTGCTTGATGAGATCGCAAGAATGTTCGAGATGGAGATCTCGAAGCTGATGTCACTATCCCGTCAGAAAGCATGAGCATCGACAGTTATGCATCTAGAAATTGATGCAGTTCCAAGACTACAATTCATTTTACTAAAATTGGGTTTTGTTTTGTGGATGTGAGGGGTGAAGAAAATAGCAGCTGAGAATAATTGAAACGATGTGCTTCAGGGGATGGAAAAACCCTCACAAAGTGATGCAATTATTGCGTCTTTAATCGACGAAGTGCAAAAGTCGAGTACGGTCAGTTGTTGTACTGTGTTTTTGGCGTTTTTTATGCTTTTATAAGCAAAATGGTGACTGATGTGTTCGATTATTCAGTTCTATTTCCATATCCTTCGTTCTTCGTTCATAGGAATGAATGCTAAATGTTGTTAGTCGTTTAAATTGCAACTATCGAAGCTTTAGGATAAGAAAAAATTACGCTGCAATGAAGTGCTAAAATAGCAAATCGAATATTCGCCGACTTGATATGATAGAACTAGCCCACCATCGCAACGAATAATGCCAAATGAAGTTATTTAGCATCGAGCATTGCGAACGTCATTTACCAACAATACCAATGCTGGTATATATGGCCATACCCAGGGCGAATTTTTCTTTTCCTAAATTTCTTTGAACACCGCAGTGTCTTAATTTTTAAGAAAACTATAAGACTGGTGTGAAAATTTTCCGTACACTGTCCTCTTCTTTCTTGAGTTCTTTTGCCATAGAAACTGAAGAACACATATCTGCGATGTCTCATATGAGTAACGTCTAGAAAGTGGCCCTTGAAATAAAGACCCCCGTAGTAGATCAGCAGAAGAGATATTGCGTTTCTTAGATGTTTTTTTGATGGAAGAAGAGTGAAATGCAACGAGTTTGGTCTACCAATGCCGTTTTGGTTCCTCAGCAAAATTGAGAAGCTAGGATCTAGGTTGAACCTGGTTTTGTTCGCTATCGAAAGTTTAGTTCAAACCTATTTCAATGGTGGGTGCACAACTTTTTATGCTTTTTTTTTCAGCCGTTTGATGTCAATATTCTAATTGGTATCCGCGAGAGCAAAGTTCATGCGGCAAAAAGGTGAGACTGATTAGCGCAGTATCCTGGTCAATGAGTATGAAATTAAGGTTTGAAGGAATACTGAAGTTACGGGAGAGTGTGGCCGTTATGTTAATTGCATCTGATGGATGAAGTTCTCGTTTGTTGCTGAGGTGCAAAAATTTTGTGGAATATTTAGGTGAAATCACATTTCTCTTTTTGCTATGATGCTTCAAAACATTTTTTTAAACGTCTTAACCTTCTCATTCACCTGTATACTTCAACAAAAGTTCGATGCCTGCCTCTTGACTCAGTCTATCATGTGGATGTTCAGTGAAGAGAACGATGATTACATGAATGCAGGGAAAGCAAACCAACATGCACACTTTCTTCGGGGGCAATTCCTTCGCAAATGTTGCATTGAGTTTTCCCGCTTAATTATTATTGTTTATAATTGTACCCCCGAGGAGCACTGGATATAATTTCGCTGCAGGGATTTAAGTTTTCAAAGACCAAAAAAAAAACAGATAGAAAAATGTCTGTTAAACGCGAAAGGGTTTTCACATCTCCGGAAAGTTTCCACTGATCACGTATTAAGGCATAACTTGATTTTTTGTTTGTTGAGTGCCTTGTGTTGTTGGCGTCTAATATGTGCTTTTAGAATGCTTTTCATATAGTACCCAATGTCCCTGCGCAATTTCGAATTCGAATGGAGATGGTCTCCAAGGTTTATATGCGTGTTCGTTGCTGGAGAGAAAAGAGGGACAGAAGAATGGTTAAGATCGTTTTTGTACCTCAGTCCTAACCGAATGAGCTTAATTCCGTGCCAAAATTGCAAAAAGAGCTCACCCTCATCTCAAAATTCAAATGGGCCTCAATCAAATCGACACCCCCATCCCCTGATGTGAGAGGTTCACCTGTGGACGACAAAAATTAAGAACTTGCTAACTAGGGAAAGGGCCAAAAATCTTAGCTTTGGGCAAAACGAAGGTAAAGGCAACCTTTAAGGGTAGGTCGAAGGAAGCGAGTCAAATAATTTAATGGACGTTTTTAATATATTGCGGTAGCTGTTTCTTTCCCGTCTTTTCTCGGCTACCGACTTCGTGCTAGTGGGCTCGTGATACGCCTTCCTAACTTAATGAAGAGCAACTGGAAATGTTAATACTGATTAGTTATCGAGTGCTGATTCTGAAGAAAAGAGAGTGGCTACGCATGAATCCGATATCGGTCTAATAAGCGCAAACTATTGACAACACATGATCTGTTCTTTGACATTAAGGAGGTACCGTGTACTCCACTAGAATGTGTCACTTGCATTGCATATCGAAGTGGGTTCATGCTCATTTGTGGAAAGCTCATTGTGTGTTGCTTTGCCTTTGCAGAGAATATTATTGCTATGCGAAGTAATCGACTGCAAAAGTGTCAATTCTTTCTTTTTTCATCGACTCTCATATTCACACCTTTTTTGTCAAATGACGCCTTTTTTTAGTCCGCGGCGCGTTGCATATGTCACTGACTCCTCCTCCTCTTCTCCCCTCGTTTCCTACCCTCCTGCCATCTTTCATTCCCTTTCTCCATCATCCTTTTCTCCGCTGTTCTCATTTTCCTTGCCATTTGTACTTATCTTGCCTTCCCCCGCTCCTGCGGAGAGCCATTGCAGGCGCGCATCTCTATGTGACGCACGTCCTCGATTTTATGCTATACTTGCCACTGTCCATTTTTTTCTCTACCAAAAATTTTGTGGTTGTTCATGTCTATATCTTTGTAATTTGAAATCCTTGTAGCATTTCCCGTTCGCCGAAGAGGGAGAAGAGGGAGCGACGCCATAAGGATAAGAGATCGAAGAAGGCAAAAAAGTCGTCCTGGAAACGTACTCCTTCGAGGTCGCCTTCTGAACGAAAAAAGCGGTATGCTTTTTTGCTTCATTTATTTCCGCTTTCGAACATTGTCGATTCTGTGAATGAAAAATAGGATAAATGGCTGCGCTGTGGTACGATTGTGAAGGACAAAGTACAATAATTTAATAGGTTACAGTCGACAGGTGCTGAGGCGAGAAGTGCGGCGAAAGTGCTATGATTAGCACTTTGCTTTTTTTTAATCTAATGTTTTTCTTGCTGCTCATATAGCTCGTCTCAGTCATTTTTCTTTGCCATTTCCTAGTCACTAATGTCGTCATCCTCTTCGTGAAGCTCGCATTGCCGTCATTTTGCTTCAACTTAATTTTAAATTGCGCCGCACCTTCTCTTGCGCCACCCCCGATTCCCTTCTACACCCATATTGTAATCATCCTCATACGGAATCACAATAAAAGCCAGCAGGACTACAAAATACAATCCGGAAGATACGTGGGTGGGAAAGGTAATCTGGAGCACACTTCAATACTTAGCCGCTATAGGTGCTATCTTTAGATGGGATTACTTCGCATGAACTGTTAATTTATCTGGTGAAGTAAAATTACTGATGTATCTCGTCCTCCCGACGTCGACAGCTGCAGCTACCTTTTTAGGGCGCGATGATGTATCCTTGTATAGGAGAGAAGCAAGTGTTACCCTTCTCATATCCGAACTAGCACTGCCACAGTCTATCGTATCGATAGGCATCATTTGTAGGTTTATGATTGGCACCACGTGTTGCAGTCGCTAACATTCGAGTATGCTTCACCAAAAGCACTCATCGTTTCATATGGCACAACGTTCAACGGAAACATTTGCTGCAGTTTGAACGTTTCTAAGATCGATACGTTGAATATTATCTAGTGGTTTAATGACGGTGGAATGTGGAATCATTGAATATATGGATTGTAAAGTTAAATGCCTCACTGGTTAGTTGAGGAAGTATGTAGAATTGAAATCTAAATGCGTTGCATTTGCAACGATCACTTTTTTTGATGCCGTTTTCACTCTGCCATTCGGAGCAGTCGATTTGAAGGGGGGATGAGGGAAAGGAGGGTCGTCCAGCTTTATAAACACATGTGTGGAATGTTGTGCCTTGGCGTCATAAACAAAATTGTCAGATACACATGCGGTTGGTCACACTGTTTCGAAGCTCTGCCACTAAGCATTGTTTAGCTCCTCAAAAAAAATAAATAAATAAATAAATAAAAATAAAAAAATAAAAAAAGAACGAATGTAACAGCGAATATACCGGTGTTTCAGTCCATCTTGCACTTCTTTGAACATTTCTTGCTACCTCTATCCAGATAGGGTTGTTTTTTAAATTCTGGAACAAGTGGCGATGTGAGGGAAGGGATGGATGTAGCGAACAAACACGTTGACAGCAGACTATAAGAGGCTTTTTTCTAGAGGGAGAAGGAGAAAGTGCTGCTCAAATACCTTTGTTATTGGCGGTGTTCCACTAAGCTCAGCATGGTCGGCACCATGTGTCATTTTCCATTTGGATCGTTCTTAGTAATCGCGTGGCATTTTAAATAATGCAGGCTTGAAGTTATTTCCAAATCACAGTTGCACTCCTGGTGCTTGTAGTTATGGGATAATAAGAATTTGTTGCGATTAGGAACTCATAGTTTAGCATAGATATCCCAACTCTCATCCCTTTTCTTAATTTTAGCAAAAATGCGCAAGGAGAGGCATATCAGCAGACATGTTTGAGCAATGGAGGACTTTATTTTAGGCATCGGGATCGCACTCACTCTTCCTCAGGTAAGAAAAGTAAAGAGCGGAACGCTGACGAACTGCGCTCAGATTTTTCATGCGTGGTACCAGTCGAGAGCAAGATGGAGAAGGTGAGCGCTTTTCTCTGCTTCACTATTTTGAAAACATCTTTCGAATAGTTTGTTATCCTGATTATTGGAATGTTCCTTTTCCTGTGGTCTGTCGTCTTCGTTGCATGAGGGTGTGAACGAGGAGGATTAAGGAGGGGATAGAGCTAGAGGCTGCTCATTCTTTCGATTTCTTTACTTTCCTCGCCTCACAAGCAAAAAAAAAATTTTTTTTTTGCTGGCATGAGCTGCACGTGAATGTCACATAACGTTAGTTTATTGCAGCTGTAGTGATGGGTGGGATTCGGTTGGTTCAAATTGTGAATATTTATTTAAGTCCTTTATATTTAACGTGATCGTCTGATTCCTTCGTTACGTTCCAATGTTGTTGAATTATTTGCTGAAATCTCATTAAGTTATTCAAAGTGGTTTTATCATTGATTAAAACTTTTCTTTATGTCGTTCTCCTGTGGTTCTCTGACGCGTACGTATTCTTTAACTTTGGATTCGCAGGAAAAATTGTTCTACGAATGTGATTGCTCTGCTTTGTTTTAAAGATATCTGACGACGAGGATGAATTACCGATGGGAGCGGACTTTCTTACGATTAATGCTGATCCAGCAAAGGCAACTGCACTGGAACCGATGGGTAGCAAGCGATCACCCGTGATCAATACGGGCAGCAATAAGCGGAGGGAGTTCGGTGAGATTTTTTTTTTTTGGAACACTCGGACTCTTTTTTTTTTGCTCATTTTTATGTCTCTCATAAGATAGGCGTTGAAATGTGCTAGTATTCTTTTCCATATTGTTGCGTTTTTTTTTAAACTTTCCGTAGCTGTGGTGTCTGGTTGAGTGTATGGTGTTGTGTGCATATAGTTTACTGATGAACAGACCACCTGAAAGTGAGTCACTGGGGAGTTGAATTGTTGAGAGTGCATGAAATAATGCATATTATGTTCGCAAAGTGGCTGAATTGGCTACTTCGTGGAAATCGCATTTGCCATCCCCAGACACTTCATTCGTTGTGCCATCCAGAACTGTCTTTCTGTACGAAGTGGCAACGCTTGATGCTCAATAATGCCGGTGTTGCTAAAAATAGTTTTTTGGTTTTTCTTCGCTTTTTGTGAGCTCAGTGCTTAGAGTAATTTCAGTACCAGCCGAGGAGGTGTTCCCAATTTCGAAAAAGATTAAAAAAGAACGCTCGGAAAGTCCGCCACTGGAGAGGAATAAACGTCCTTTATCGCAGATCCTTGCTAAAGTGCGTGCAAAAGAAGATGCTTCATGGATTCCGAGAAATGTCAAGCTGAAGCAGGAAAGCAAGACAAGGTGTGTAAATCTTTTTAGATAATATGTATCGAAGAATTTACAGAACTAAAATAAGCAGGCACATGCGCATACTGTGATCTTATAAGCAATGCTTCAGGCTTGTCTGTTTTAAGCAAAAGAAAACCAGTGTTCCAGATGTGTTCGAATTCAAAATTCTTTGTCTTTCTATGCAGAGAAGCTAAAGTTTTGTTGGCCGATTTCAATATGAGGTGAATTGAATAATTGCTGCTGTTGCAGTGGAATCGAGGATGTGTGTTCCAATAAATCCATCAAGGAAGATCCAGCACTGCTCACCTCAACTAGAGGTTTGTCTCATTTTTATAAACAACTTTTACGCTCTGTTTTTTTTTTTTTTTTTTGAATTACATGCCTCAGCTCTCACCACCTCATTTGCATATGACGGATTTATCGACATCATAAATTCAATTTACAACGGGCGCTCAATGGAATTCTCCCTCATCTCGGTACATTCGCATCGCTGTGTTTCGCGATTTGTTGTTTAAATTTTTTTTCGCACTACATTTTCGTTCAGAAAATTGAAGATTTTTGCATACGTAGGTGCACATGGAAGGGACAATTAGTCGAGCTGGTGCAATCGTTGCTTGTCGTGGGGTGGGCAATTTCCGATTCGCTCACGCCCCATGCATCATTCTTAAGCGTATGCCCTAGCTTAGATGTTAACGCCTTAACGCATGTTTTGTAAGTTTCCATTTGTTGCATAGGTGTCTTATCTGTGCCTGCATGTCTTTATTTCGATTAATAACTTAGGAGAACTGTAATGAAATAAATCACAGTTTAAGGGATAGTCGGCATTTCGTTTTCGAACCGTAAAAAGATCTTCAATTCACTTCATTAGCATTTAATTTTGTTCTAGCCAGCAGTGTAATTTGCTCGTTAAAATTTCCCAGAGAGTTTTTTGTCGAAGTTACATATGCGGTAGCAACCAGGTGTAGGAAACTAACCGTGATGGGGCCACGAAAAGCGTCTTATCAGTTTCATTGCTTTTTCGTAGGCGGTGCTTCTTCTTTCGACCGTCAGTTCTGAGCACATCGTTTTCTAGCTTCGTTCTTCGAAAAAGCGGCTTCATGAAGTGGAGGCTAGCTCATGACATCATGTATTTTGGAATAGCTCGAAAGATCAACGTAGCAAATGTTATGGGGTCACTAGAATAATCGAGTCGGAATGTTCAATAATTTCTCAAACAAACTATCGGTTTATTCATTATTTTAATCCTTTTAAATGCATTTTTGCATAATCACATTAGAAGAAGTGTCGGCCTGAGTACATATTTGTCATTATTTAGCACTGCCACTTTTTCAGACGACGAAATCAATCTGCAGCGGCCTATACATTCGTCTCCCAAATCTCAGTTGACGGATTTTTGCACATCGTAGGTTACGTATTGATGCAGACGAATATCACTTGATGGTTGTCCACAAAACCGCGACTTCCGAGATTCTGGAATACATTTGGCCGTCGAGCAAAACTGCTCGAACCAATTTTCAAGAGGCTAAAGAGTTGTATCTTTCACATACGGATGCATTCATTTAACGCATTGCAGAGCAACGCAAAGAGGAAGCGGAAAGTGAAGAGTACGGACCGCGGCCAGCTTTTCCTTCTGGACCGCTTCCTATATCTGAGGACGAGGACGATGAAATGCAACTTGCGCGTGTGCCGGTAGCCGAGAAAAAAACGGCTACTATCATAAAGATTGCTTCGCTAAGCGAGGTTTTTTTTTTCGATTGATATAACCTTTCAAAGATTGTTTATGAAAGGGCTGTGAAGCATTATCGACCTAACAATTTCGGATATATTAAATGATTTTGAGTACTAGTTATTTGACATTTCCGAGCGCTCATCCTTAACTTCACACCATATTATCCTAAAATTCACAGAACGTATTTGTGCAGTGTTCATTTCTTAATGCAGTGGACCATCCATGAATGCTCACTATAAATGTTGTGAAGGAATCAGGAAAGGGCTGATTGTATACTTGCAGTGGTATATCTCATCGGATTTTCTCAAGTGTGAACTATGCTTTCTTTTGAGGAAACGATCGCAGCTGTGAGATCGGAAAAGCGGCTGTTGGGTGATGATGGCGAAGTGCCAATTAGTGAGGCAAGTGAGCCCTCAACGTCGTCCAATGGAAAGGCATCGCAGTGTCCTGAAGTTGTACAAGTAACAGACACTGAAATGCGACCTTGTAATAAGTCACCTGCGAACGAAAAATTTCTCGAAAAAAAAGAGTTAGTTGACGAATCGGAGGTGGAATACGGTAAGTGAAACTTGTGCAAATAACTTGTCAGTTTTGTAATCAGTGGTTAAGTTGAGCACTGTACTGGATTGCGGCGATTTAATAGATCGTCTGTAAAAAGTGTGAACTGAACTTAGAGCAGATAAATGATCATTGAGGAGCATCCCAAGTTTGAGTTATGAGGTGAGGAGCTATTTCAGGTATGAGTCACACTTGGGGATCGGTGGTAAATTGACTAGTGGATTTGAGGTTGATCCGCCATTCCCTCACATACTGTTGCATGACGGGAAAGCTTTTGTTTTACTGGGGTTTTTTTTTGTTTGAGTTCACAAATAGGTGGTGGTCAGTCGGTCATTTTTTTCTTTGAGTTCACAAATAGTTAGTGGTCAGTCTTTACACTTCCAGATTTACGCATAAAATTTTGGTCGTAGAAAGGACATTAGAGTGGTAACTTGTATGGAAGTGCTCACATATTGGAAGAGTTCGACCTCATGTCAATACCGTTCGCGCTTGCTGATTTGAAGGAGAGAATCCTAATTTCGGCTGATCTGTTTTGAAGTAGTTCCAGCTTCGACAAGATCTGAATAATGTAATAGATGAAAAAATTCCTCTGTAATTACTAAATTAGTGTTTTAAAAAGTCAGCTATAGAATTGTTTTTTTCATGTTGAGGCTTTGACAAACAAAATCCTCTCTGTTTTAGAGCATTGCTAAATTCCGTCATTTCGTGGAAGTTACTCGATTAGACGTTATCAGAAGTTACTCGATTAGACGTTATCAGATATTGGAGTTTGTTTTGAGATGAGCAGAATCGAATGCTTCTAGCTTCATTCATGAACTGACATCCTCAGGTTATATGGTAGATATATCAGGAGCGGGTATGAATAGTATCGCAAGCTTTGCTCAGGCTACATTAATGACGTTCATAGACGGGCCTAAAGTAAGTTTTTGCGTAAATGCTGAGTATTTTTTGCTTTGGCAATTTTTTCGCGGCATTACTTTTCTTTTCTGTTACTAATAGATATTCAGGCCATCAAAGGAGGAGTGAATCGAAGAGGAAGAGGAAGAAGAAAAAGAAGCACGATAAGACAAAGAAACGTCATCTTGAAAGTATTTCCTCATCATCGGATAGTGAAAAGAAATGGAAGGCAATCGAGAAGAAGTCCAAAGTTCAACGCGGCCCAATGTAAGCAGTGGAGTAATATCAACCTATTCGCTTGAACAAAACAAATCTTTTACGCTTTAGCAGTGTGTCGTTGGTATGCTGAGGAGGGTTGGTCGCTTTGAAAGGAACGTAGTGCCTGGGGGTTGTTGGTTGTATTGAGACGCTGCATTGGTATGAAAAGTTTTGCCCACAGAGGCATGAAAAAAAGAAGTTGCTGGAGTGGTAGCACGTAGTTGAAATAGGAAAATTTAGTGCTTATTTGCGTTAATGAATGACTGCATTATTTGGAATAGAAGATGAGCTGATATTAATTTGCAGATCATCGTCCCTTGCCGAATATTCGCGATTATATTCCGATCGTTTAGAGGAGGATCGAGTTGGAAGGGCAGCAATTCGACGGAACAGCGGTCATAAAAGGCGCTGGTCACTTAAATCTTCTGGTGGGGTTATTTGCTGCAAATCTTTTCACTTCAGGCTATATGCTTCTATAATGCACGATAATGCCTATGGAATTTCGCGATTATCGCTCATAATTGTATCACATTGACCTGCTGCTGATATTGTTCTTGATGAGCATTGTTAATAAATTCAAAAGCCAAAACATTCGAGTCGCTATTTTATTTGGGGCTATGATGATGCAGTATTTCTGTTTTTATATATCCGTTGTGTTGAATGGAAAGTCTCTTTCCGTACCATATCTTCACCATTGCGGATTCTTGCTTTTCTTTTTCTAATCGAGTAGGAAATGTGTCGAATTGAAGGCTCGTGTACTGACTTCCTTTTGAGACAGTCTTTTTCTGGCCACAAGTTCATCATTCTAACGGAGAGAAAAAAACATTTTTAAAGATTATGACTCGGCGACAGCTGTTGGTGACCGCAGCCGTGATCGTCATTTCCGATCATTGGGACAAGGCAGTCGAAGAGGCAGCTCGCGTCGAAACGATAAGAAACTTGTTAGCACATTGTGGGTATTTTTTCATTTGCTTGACGTAGTTCAGTTAACTGTAAAAGTAGTAACGGCATTATGCATTCATTCATTACAGCATGTGTTCCGTTTTGATTACCTTGAAGAATAGTGTGCTGCGAAGTTGGAACCCCAACTGTGCGGAGTTTGAAAATCTGCAAGGATTGCTGCTGCTATGCAACACTGAAGCATTTGTATAGATTTGCTGGACTTTTGTATTTTATGCTGCAGTCTTACCTCTCGTTATGTCCGCTTTCAGCTTTTCGTTTCCTGCTTAGATCCGTGTTCAAATAGATTGATATATTAGCGGTATAGCAGCAGCATATTTCATATATGGGCAATTAGTGTTGGGTTTGATAAGCAACCGATTCGAAAAGCATCGGTCAATGTGAGAGCACCAATGACATGTGCTAGTTCCTAATTCGACCACTGTCTTTGTGCTTTAGCTTCGGTGCCGCGACCGTTCGATGAAACGTTGCGATAGTTGTCTTAGCTTATCGTCGAAACAGTGACCTTTTATTAACGCATTCGTTTATGCTTTATTGTACCAACCTAAACATCGTTGAAATGATTTAAAAGTGACTAAACTTTTTTTGAAGTAGAATTCTGAAAGAACTGCCCCTGTAAGGTTTATATTCTGGAATTGGGGAGTCTGAAAGAATACACCGATAAACTAGGAAGCAAAGGTTTGCATTAGGGATTTTTTTGTAGCGTTGATTATTCGTGTGTTAAGATTCGATATGCAGCCATCCATTAGCGAAATAAGTGTTCTCAGGTGTTCTTCTTCCTTTTTTTTTTCAGATCCAATATGATTTCATCTATACTGTCTTTACGGAATTCTGTAGATTGCTTTCGCATTGTGACACACGAAATAGTCTTAAGAAGAATTCTTAAGTCATACATTTTCCCATATTGAAGAAACAGATTCGAGATTCAACGCAATTCTTTTTTTCGGCCATCTCTGTTGGCCATTCAGGGCAGTTTTTGTCAATTCATCAGGAAAGTCGGTTCTCCTGTTAGGTTATCAGCGAAGGAATGGCTTACTCCGTTGCGAAAGTTTTGACCGTTGCTCGGTGCGGAAAATTTGATGCGGTGTCGATAGAGCTAAAAAGTCAACTCAATGGACACTTGCACATATTCATGTTATTAAAGATGAACTTTAATCAAGGGGAGGTTATCTGTTTCATTCAAATGAGAAGGGGGTGTGCTGCTAAAAAAAGATTTGCTTCGTAGACGGTCGCTTGAAAGTTGAAATTGTCTTGTTTAATGGATGGAAAAGCATTTTTACACTGAATATTATACTCTCAAGAGTTCGCTATCTTCGCAGCAGCAAGTAGTCATACGTTCAGGGGACTTCTGTCTTTTATAATGCAGCATATGATGTAATTCTTTTAATGGTTTATCTGAAAAAAAAAAAAACGCAAATGAAAGACCTCTTTAGGCATGAAAATATAGAAAATTCCTTTCTTGGTGATCAAAAGTAATCGCTCATTGATGAGAATTGCAGCTCTCTCTGGAGTAGAGGATATTTCTTTATAAGGCCCTTTATATTTCTTCCTTACGGAAAATGGTATAAAAGTCACAGCTGTCTTCTTGGTATATATCGGCACTTTGAAACTTAGGGAGAAAGGAGAAGAGTCCTATTTATACTTCTTTCGTCCAAACAAGTTACTTCCACTCAAGTTTTCATTTCCTTAGGTAGGTTGCGTAGCGTTTAGCACGATTTTGAATTTTTTTCCCTTTTTTTGCAGGCGTCGGCCAAGTCGTGGAAGGTTTCGCCGTCCGCCAAAATCATTTAGTCCTATGATGAAGAGACGTAGTTTTTCGCAGTCACATTCAAGGTCCAGGTAAGAGAACCTTCAGTGAGCCTAGTAGGTAAGTAAGTTACCAAATGTGAAATTCGCAGTATCGGATGCAACTCTTCACACTTGCCACTCCTTATTCAATTCCTACGCACTAATAAGATGTGGTAGGAGAGGCAATACATCAATAGATTGGTTGGACTGTTTTCTGGCGCATAGAAAGGAAGGTTAGTCAAGATCGTGATGTGGCCTAAGTATTAAATGGCGGAGGTGACTTGCTTCCTCTTTTAAAAAAATTTTTGTTATGGTCCCTGGATTTTTCTTTGCTGCTGCTGCAGGCGCATGTTTTAGTACGGCTACTATGGTTCCGAAATTGGTGCGTTAATAGGAGGTGTCAAAGGAAGAGTGCATTACTTGACTCATGGGCACGCGAGGTGATTGATAGTCCTCCGCTAGGTCAGTGTTACACTTCGGATCAAGTACTTTTCCCCCCTGAAAAGTGCATTCTACGAAGGATGGAGCCAAACTTTGCCTCGTTAAAGTCGTAGAATCATATGTTGGACAGCTAGGTGGAGGATAGAAGAGTTCCCCCCCCCCCCCCCCGCCCCTCCTCCCTCCCCCCCTTCCCCCCACACCCATCCCTTCCCCTCCTCCCACCCGCTTCTCTGGAGGGCGATTATTCCCGATTTGGATTACAGAGATTTTCATTGAGGAGGGGGGGAGATCTATATGTGTTTGGGCCTGTATGCAACAAATATTTTCATCTGAAAGGTTGGCCCTCTTGTTGTTCCGACAGAAAGGAGAAGAGGTGGGAGGGAAGGCGGAAAGAGAGTGAATTACCTTCGCCTCCGCCGCATGCCCAAAGTTGTCGGGCATCACGGGAGCCCTCGTGCACAGCACTTTGTTGAAGCGGAAGTGGAATATAAGAGCTTCTTCACGTGTTTCGATGACCGTTACTCTGTTCAAGATGAGAATGTGTTTCAGAGTTTCTTCAGCAGTTATTTGGAAAGTTGATTGACACTGCCTTGCTGATCAAATCTTTTTAACTCAACCGATTTGTGTTTTCGATAGCTGACTTCAGTGAGATGTCTTCACACAGTTGTACAGCAGACATAACCTGTGGAAAAGTGAGAGTGGTTGCAGAGGTTTTGAAAGGTTGTACTGCCTGTTCTAATCACTTTTTGATGTAGCTTTCAGAAGAGAACAAGAGAAGCATTTTCAGATAAAAATTGCCCATGGAATCTAAAAATTATGATTTTTGATCACTTCACTGCTTTCTGTCAGCATCTATTTTTCGAAGAATTTAGTGACAGCAAACGTAGTTCAACATTATCGCTGTAATATTGACTTCTCTCATATTCGTTTTTATTTTTGACCAAGTATCAACAATATATTCCATGTTCACCGTTTGTCCGGCACTCGATTTGACGAGGTCTTCTGTGAAACGTTGGCTGTAACGTTTGAAGCGATATAGATTTGTTGATTTTTTAAAGGATTGGATTGAAGAACATCAAGGGAATGCATTCACTCGGTTGGACGTTTATATTGTCCTGTGAGGAATATCAACATCTAACCGAGTGATTGCATCGAATTTATTTGATCCATTGCAGCTATTGCAACTGCGTAATTGCGGAAACCATCGTCTCTATGCCAGAACTTCGAGCAATAGCACTTTTCACTGCGGACCATGCTTTGATCAACGAGGTTTATTCCTCTTACCGTGTTGAAAACAGTGCGGTTACTTCGAATATGAGGATGCTTCTTGTAACAATAGGACTCGGCAATAAATAAATAAAAATGTTTAGGTCGCTTAGTGGTTCGTCCCGTTCGTCTGAGCAGTCGCATCATAGCAGAGGTCGTTCAAAGCGAAGTCATAGCCGAGATCGGTGGCATCGACGGGAATGGAAGAGGCGAGATATTGCAGAGAAGTTCGACGAACATAAAATCGACAAGAAAAAACTGCTTGAAATCGCGCAACGTAACGCTGCTCAAATGGCACAGGTAGGACGGTCACTTTGTTATTGCAATTGTGTTTTGATGATCCTGCGTCATCCTCGAGAGTGTTCAGGTCTGGTTGGGTGGTGGCGGATAGCTTTTGTATTCCTGAGATGGTAGCTTCCTTTATAGTCGACAAGTTTTGTATTCTTGTGACGGTAAATTCCTCTCGACTGGAGTGCACGACCTGATTGCTGCATATAAATTGGTCTTGATCGTCACTGCTTCAGAGACGGCAAGTTTTTAGGTCGGATAACAGCGAACTGAACGGTCGTGGTGGGCAAATCCATGCATCCTCACTTCAGCAAATGCTTGATACTAAAATCACGCTTAGAGTAATCAGCAGACTCATTCTGGATTCGAACTTAAATAGCATTTAACGTTTTCGAGCTTGAATCGGCCAGCAATCTAAAACATACGCACAGAGTAAATCACGAATATTGAAAAATTTGGAATTTAGTACAGTTGCTCAGAATGCAAATAGTTTAGCGAGCATTTTATCACCGCCACTCAGTCGAGCCTCGTTGAATGTTTGCAGTTCAACTAGACCTTGTGGTGGATATGGGAGGAGAACATGCAAAACGAATTCTTCTTGGCCTCTGTCAATAAAAGAGCTGTTCGTTACTCTTCAGAAAAGTGTACAAAATAGTACCGTATGTGACTACTTGAAATGCTAGTGAGGATGGCATTGTGGTAGTACTGCAGCTCACAAGCGCTAATGATTCAAGCAGTAATTCCGCTGAGTGAAGCACTCTTTATTGGGACCTCTGATGTCATCGCTAGAATGCTGTTCAAGAGAGTTTGTGTTCAGAGAGTAAAGCTGCCTCCCGCATTGTTCACTGTCAGCAGTGTTGTACTTAAAAAGTACTAGTATTACTTCAGTACTCTCCATCGCTCCATAAAACCGTTTTGCTCATTTTCATGACCTAACATCGTAAGTGCCTGATTTACAAATGCACTTGTTTAGATTGGTAGTTTACCAACTATGCCCCCGGAAGGAAGGGAAACGAATGGACAGTCGGTCGATCAGCTTGTGGGTAGGCGGTTAATGATTCAGTTATTGCACATTTTCAGCACTTCCTCACTGAGTATCACGAAGCAGTTATAGTCGGTACTGAGGGATTTTATCGTCCGAACAAATAAAAAAGTCTCCCATTGCATCTGAAATTTACATTTGGAGGTGTTGAAGTGGGCTGCTTGTTTCATTCTTTTTAGAGGGAAAATTCTGTGTATCGGTATAAGAAAAATTTTACGTGGAAACAAAGCTGCACACTGTAAGCTCGATATAAGCTTGATATAAGCTTGCTGGCAAAGGTTAATCGACGATTATGAACACTTCATCGCATCAAAGGTAGCATGCTTCTTACATCGATTGAATTGCGTTTTGCGATCGGGCAAGCCTAAAAAGAGTGATCTTCTGAAAAGGTTTTGTACAAGTAGATTGACTGCTTAAAATAACAACTTGTGTTTGCTCACCTTTCGTCTTTTCTTTGGCTGTTTTGCAAGTCTAGTTGTTTTGTTGCGCTTATTTGCGAAAGCGCATACGGTGCCAGCTGGTCTGATGTGCTTTCCCACTTTTTATGTGAGGAAGGACGCTTATAAAAAATGGAATCTTTTTTTACAAGCTTCGTAGCGAAAGGTTCTTTCTGCTTTCGACGTCAAACTTGAATGTTGCCTTCGGTGATCTGAATATGCAAAGTGGTAATGGCTCGAATCGAAATACAGTCCGCTGTTTTCGTTATGTATCAAAATTCGCTATGAGCCTTTTCTGTGCAGTCGCCTTTACGCGTTTGCTAAATACTTGCGATATTGCTCCTTTTCTGATGTTGAGTCGAGTTCTTTTTAATGGAGAATTTCTCTAGGTGAAATAGATTGATTACGATAGCCGCATTCTTTTGCAGATTTCTGTCAGAAGTTGCAACGTTCACAAGAGAAGGCGGAAAGGCGTGAGAAAGGAGAGCAAGTGTCTAGTGACGATGATGAAATCACCATACCGAAAAAGCGGAAACCCGATGACGATACTGATTTCATGAAGCATCCGTTCGCCTTGAAATCTTCTGTCCCAATAACGATAAACATAGCGGTAATGCTGTCCCATCAAGCTTTCTTTTTGTGAGGGATGAAGGCATCGCTGGATTTTTCGATATTTTTTAAACGTGGGCGTAATTACGTTATTGCATTATTATGTTAGCGAATGGTAGGTGATGCAGTCTGCCAATGAAAGCGCTTCTTTGTTTCTTTCTAGGAGCCAAGTTTGACATGTCTCCACGTGATCTTAACGAATATTATTTGTTTTCGTTTCTCATGAAACTTTTCAAGAGAAAACAGGAAGTAATTTTGTTCATTTACTAATCTGGAAAACTTACTGGATAATTGCTGCTGTTCACATGTTTATAGAGAATAAACGCTCCTAACTCGTAAGCAGTTGTAAGCATGTAATGTGGTGGAGCTACGCATAGTACGAAAAATGGATACGCCAAAAATTCCACGCGAAATATCTTAATAAATTCGCATTCTAACATTTATGATTAGTTTGTGAGTGAAGCTTAGGTGAATGGAATTGTATCACTCGATTGAATGACTTCTGCAGCCGTAGATGTCAATTGGTTTCAGAAGGGCATTAATGCAGATATGATGTAAGTGTAGGTGTGAATTACCGTTTTGAGTAACGTAACTCATCCTTGAATTCATATCTATATGAATTCAAGATATAAAAAAAATGGTTCACGTTGTCGAGATCTGCTAAGCAGTCAAGGAGCCAGTAGTAAGCTCACAAGCTTGAGCAGATTTAAGAGACTAATCCTGGCGCAAAAGACTGCTTAGAAGAGAAAGCGAGCAGTGCTTAAATTTGGATAGAATCTCGGTAATTTGTGAGAGGTTAAAGGCAACGGTTTCTTGAAACTACTGTCGAATTAACTTTTGCATTCTGCTTTCCAGAAATCCGTTCCTGTGCTTACAAAGGCGCCTGCGCAGCAGACTTTGGAGGACACCCAACTTCGAATCTGCTATCCTGTTTCCTCGGGTCAGCAACATCGAGAAAAAGATACGGTGTGTTCGTTGTGCTTTATTCAGTTGATTAGAAGTATTATTTGCATGAAAGAAAAAGTAGCAGAAGAGTTGCTACTACGGCACAACTGCAGAGAATATGGACACACCTGCTGCGAAGAACGAACTGGGTCGTGCTGAACGCTACACAAGAATGTGCAATGTTACCATAACATATATTGTGCGAGGCGTCGCCAATCGTGCAGTACTACATCAAAGAAGCCTGAAGTTTGTGATGCAGGCGTCTTTTTTTTCCGCAGTTAGTTTCAGAATATCAAGTTGTGCTAGTATGCAAAGTTTCAGCTCGATCGAGGCACTTTGAATACTTTTCTGGGTGCGTTCAACTTCTTTATAATTGTGTCTCGAATTTCAACTCAGTTCGTTCTTTCTAGCTTCAGAGTTTATAGCTGTCTTTCTGTGCTGAACAAGCTCTCCAATTTGCAGAAATGAAGCTCATTCTTTCACAGCAGTTATATGTAGCTCGTCATTATAACGTTCTGAAGTTTGAGGCAATGGTTTATCTGCTGTGATTATTTATTTCTCAATGAAATAACATTTCAATGAAGTTTTCGTGATATATTCGATCCCAAACGAGGCAGACGATTTTGGACGGTGGGAAATTTGAGATGTGCAAATAGAAACATCTGAGGCACAAAACCGGAGAAGGAAAGGGGAAGAGTGAGTGGGAGGAAAGATAAGCGAACCAATGTGTGTCAACAGCTGAGGGTACCACGGTGTTGTTTATCTCAGTGTCACATTGCCAGCTTTGTTTACATCAGCCATCTACTTATGTTGCCGAAAACTTCCCTGAAAGAAATGCGGCAAAGGAGACGGAATCGGTTGTTTTTATTTGAGCCAAATAATTTGCTTTTTGAACGCAGCTTGCTTTTGCGATGCTCAATTGCGTGTTTATTTTTTCCTTCTGGATTTGGATTGAGGGTTATGACGTTTGAATTTTTTTGTTGTCTGATATTCCTGGTAGCTTTTAACAACATGGACATGAGCTAATGCTCAACTCCTGTTGTTTTTCATATGTATCATTTAACGCGATCGTTCGGCACCATTTTTTATGAAATAAGGCGAATTAAGTGTGCTCACAGGCAACTCTTAATAGCTGCCTCCTTCAGCGTTCGTTGTTGAACGGTAAGGCTGTGTGTAGAGAGAAATTTGCGTTCTAACAACCATCCAATTCCCTTACAGACGAATATTTCGGCACCTCCAGGGGGAGGATCGTACCTGTTGCCTCCACCTCCACCACCACCTGTGTTATTGCCTGTAGCAGAGACGACAGCCAGCCCACCGACGAGCTTGCTGAGCTGCTTGCCACCTCCACCGCCGCCTCCCGAGCTTTCTCCGAAAGGCAGCTTAGCCGCGGATGTGGCTGGCACATCTGGTTTGCCGGTCGTTGATGCCATGTCTGATAATAATCGCAACTCTTCTGAACTGGTGGTTTTGCCTAAAACGGTTTGTTGATAGTTTTGCATTGTTTTCATCGAGGTCAGGGTGATGGATGGAACATAACGATCTTTAAGGAAGAGATGCCCACTCTTTGCACCCGTCTATCAAAAGAATGAGTCCCTTTTGTTGGAATTCCTTCCTACCTCCAACTCCAAACCAAGTGAAACCAAACACATAGAACTTTACATGCTTTTTCCCCATTCTGAGAACAGAACTTCGAAGCCTGTACTATGGGTTTATGAAAGAATCAAATGAGTGTTCAAAAGATACTTTAACTGTGATCTTCTATCATGCATCCACGCTTTCAGTGAGGCGTCGTTTCGGTAGGGGCAAGGAGAGATTATGAGGGGACGGTATGGTGGAGTAGATGAGGGAATAGAGATGACACTCCTTCATCTACGAGGAAGGATGCCAACCATGCTTTCCAGCATTAATGAATAAGATGCATGTTGGAGTTATTCCTCGTGCTTAATAATTACCCGGATTCTGTGGCAACTTCTAGCAACTTTTAGTTTTCTTTATTGTGCAGAAGCAGAAAAGTTCCTAGAATTCATGTCTGTTTGCGAAGGTCTTTGAAGAAGATGTAGTGGAAATTTTAGAATGTGATAAACTTTAAAGCTGAATTGGCTGTCGAATCGGTTTCACAGATTTGAAAGATGCGCTGACATTCGGTTGTGATCATTTAAGCCGGCGAACATAGGGAAGGTGTTAGCGAAACGAGTGCAGGCGAAGAAGCGATTGAGTGAAAATCCGAATGACGTCGAAGCGATGCAAATGCTTAGCGATGCTGATGCACAGGTGATCTTTGTGCATTTTATTTTACATATGGCATTGGTTCTAGCGATGATTTTTTAAATCAACATTGCTTCACTTTTTTGCTATCGCTCTTCTTTTCTACTGTTTAAATACTGCTTCATGGCAGTTGTGTTACCTAAATGAAAAAGAAGAGCGTATTTGTAGAGTTTCTTTTAAATATGCTCGCTACTGCCAACATTCTTCCCCCACAACAAAGTTTGGCTTCTCGTAGATATTTGTTTGGTTGCATAAAACCTATTCCTATTTTTACAGCGCTCATGCCTACTGTCATGGGGTTTGTTGAAGGATGATGATGAAAATTTGTAACTTCTCTCCGCAAACCCCACTCCCCCCCCCCCCTACCTTCCTCTTATCTTCCCCCTNCCCCCCCCCCCCCCCCCCCCCTACCTTCCTCTTATCTTCCCCCTCATAGTCGTCCCGTCCGAATCTCAGCTCGCATTTTCCAAACTGCTCTATCTAAATGCAGTTCGCATCAAGTCGGTAGTAAATCATTTATTGAAAGATATTTGTTGCTGTCAGTATGCAGTGAAGACTCAGTGGTGGAAAAAAGTCGCTGAAATGGTGCAAATTTGCAATTTAACTGGAGCCTTCAAAAGGATGAGTATGAATTGCAGATGAATGTATGGGCATCAAGCAGGGACGTTGTCGGTCAGTTTACCGGCTCGACTGGCGTGAATATTTTGACAGCTGAACAGCTCGCTCCAGATCATCCCCGCTTCAGTGCCTGGGCGAAGAAGGTCTGCCTATAGCGTTTCGGTTTCCCTGTTTCGCCTTCCTGTTATAGTTTCATACAAATTTGTATATATATATATATATATATATATATATATAT
>JAARMF010001074.1:11219-21470 GCA_022844705.1 Toxascaris leonina | reverse complement strand
TATATATATATATATATATATATATATATATATATATATAACGTACATTATGGGTCAGATTAGGAGATATGATTGTTATGTGCAGCAATGATTTTTTATAAGGTGCAGCAATTAGACGTAGAAAAGTTTCTTAATTAGAAAAGTTTGGTTTGTTTCGTGCAACGTGAAAGGAATGTTATTTTTATGGGCAAAAATATTTTGAGAATACATCAAATCAATTTTTCGCGTTGAGGGTTGTTATTTGTGCAGCCATACCTCGGTACGACGATGATTTATTGTTTCATATGTTTTGCGAGTTACTGCGTCACACTTGGAGCGGAATTTATGCGTTTGGAGCTGTGCTGTTTATGATGCGTATTCATCCGATATTCTTGTGCATACAGCCACTTCGATTCATCTGCTTCATTAAATGGTTGTCGGCACTCATTTACTCTGGCTGCTAGCTGTATCCTTCGTTCGCTGACTTCACTGGAAGGCTCCACGCAAACATGCAGCTCAACACTGTGGATGTGTGCATAGTCGCCTGTGATGGCTATGGATCGTTATACGTTTTCTGTCCGTACATTGCAATAATGCGGTCGACACGATGCTTTCGGTCGACCGGGTGTATTGCACTGTCGACGGAGACGTAAATGTGGGTCTGTCCTGTCGGCATATCTAAGGTGCGCCGTTACGATGAAAAATGTTCGCGCTGCGTGCTTTCTGTATTTTATTTGCTTCCGCCGCGCTTTCCGTATTCGGGCGTAGTGATTTTCGATATTATATGTCGCTTGGAGTGCTCAGTAATGGTCTTTCCTAGATAATCTGTTGTGTGTTTTTTCGACTATGTGATAATAAACTTGCAATAATTCCGTTGAACGATCTAACAGTTTGCTTGGATTAATTATTGTGCGGTTTGTAGGTAAGAAGATTAAACGTCGTAAAACAGTTTCTTTAGTATATGTGCAGTTTTGAGCAATTTATTGATTTAGTTGCTGAGATTCAGGTCGCGTTGGGCCGTGTTGAGTTGCGTCATCAAAAGTTTTGGCATGTAAGACTCAAACATGACCGATAGGCTGCCTGGATGATTACATCCGTGGAAGGGGATGCTAGGCCATTAGTAATCATTGACGACAAAAGTGGTTCTTGTCACTGAACGTACATATGCGTGTGTCGTAGGAGCGTGTGCGACTGCGTTTTCTAGCCTCTATGTTAAGCAAAAGTAAATAGAATTTAACGGTATCAACCAACTTGCAAAACGCCATAGGAAAAGACAGAATCAATAATTTAAAAGAGGGTTTTCAATTCGAGGAGATCAGCCAGCAAAGACTTCCAAAAACGTTTTATGATGTTCAGTTTTTCGACTGTTCGCAATCATCGACTTACCGTGCGAAGTCTGTTTGAACCACATTTCTGGTCCACTCAGTGGAAAATTTGTTCACATCTCAGCGTCGTACAGAATTTTGTATAATATATCTATCGACATTTGTTTTGGATATTTCCGTCGTTTTGCATTTTTTCCAACATTAGTTCCTTGTTTTTTCCACCCATCCACATCAGCTATCTACATATTCGCTGTAACAGATAATGAAATATGAGGGGATCATCAGAGGTTTTTGCGCGCCGCGCATCACACTCCATGTATATTTTTCCACCACCTCTGTGGAATTGTTGGCTAATAACGCATTATCAAAGCTTTTTTCTGAGGAAATATAAGCGCACAACAAAATTTTCATGTGAAAGTATACGAGAATTTGAGAGTGTGCCTATTGAAGCGAAATTTGATTCATCACTTTAGTGAGAAATAAAGGGCTCAATGCATGCCGATGTGTAGAGTTTGATAGCGCTTAATTGGTGAACGCTGTGCGCTCGTATGAGATAAGCATAGATGGCAGATTGCAAGTTTCGCAAAATACTCAGCGTTGTATTTGTGAAATTCCGTTACATGTTTATTTGTTTCCTCTCATCAATATCTTATGCTAAAAGCGGTCAAAGAATGAATTTGTTCGAGGTTTCTTCGCTCGACCAAAGTGTGTTCCGTCTTTCTTCTTCAAATTGTTTGTTTGTTCGATATTCGGCAGTGATTATGCCAAGCGGAATATGCAATGATGTTTCGTTTTGGATAGCTCGATTGATTAATAGTGTTTGTGGGTAATTAAGTTGTGCATTTCATCTCTTCAACGATAATCTTGCTAGTATGCTCGTTGTAGTAATCATTGCCACTTTTATAAGCTGTGCTATTTGATCGTTCCGAATAGTTCATAAACTCTACTTTGCACTTGTAAAACATTGCATAGGTGGACTTAGATTTTTTTTTTTTTTTTTTTGAAGTCGAGAATGTGTATTTGTTGCAGAACTCGACGTGAATGGTTAGATTTTCTTAGAGATGTGCTGCTAGTTGACGTGTTTCATGTAGTGTTATCTTTGAAGTTCGGGTGAGCGCGTTGCATTAACGAGACATATTTGCCGTATAGATGTTGGAATGCATACGTTTATGCAGTCGGCGTGGTGAGCATATGGCAAATGCGCAAATTCAATGAAGTGGCACATGCACGACAGTCCAACACGCACCGACAACCCTCCATCCATCGCTTCTCTTTCAACTGTCTCTGTTAATGCAATTTTTTTCTTAACGCTAATATCAGACAACTATTGCTGGGGAGGGAAATATTTGGCACAAGGCGCATTGATACTCGTGAGTACTGCTGCTATTTGCTGATATAGGAGAGTGAGCCTATTGATTCGTTTCCACCGTTCGCAGTTATTCAATTCTGCAAAAGTCGCTTTGAAAGTGTTAACATTGGAAAAGACAACAAATATTGTGGCGATGAAAGGTAGGTGCTACATTATATGAGTAGTGCATATCATAGCCTATATATGAAGTGGTTTCTATCCGTTCTCATGATAGAGATGAACATTAACTTGTCTGATGAGTATCCTTTGCTTGAAGATGTGATTTCTCTCGTGAAAGAGAAACGTGAACAGGCGATGGTGGTTGAAAGTTTTTGAAAAAAAAAGACTTTCAGTGCGTTATTGTTCAAATTTCTCTCTTATTAGAAGCAGAGATAGTTTTCCAAAGTGCAGTCGTAACATATTTTCGAAAAATTTTAAACCAGAATACATAAGCGCATTGATTATTCTTAGAGAAGTGGGTGGTCATTGTTCGCTATGACTTCGCTTTCTCAATTGTGTGTTACAATTTCCTTCGAAATTGGTTCTCGCTAGTGACCGTTTATAAATACGCAAGATCGTGTTGTTTCCTTCTGTAACTGAAAATTGTAATCCCATACGCATGATATTCATCATACAAGCAGATGAATGCTAAGCAGTTTCAGGATCTATTCAAATGTGCTAGCAAGGTCACTGGAGGAGTTGGGCATAAGTTAATGCAGAAGATGGGTTGGACACCTGGAGAGGGACTCGGAAAGGATCGTGATGGACCCCTGGAACCGCTTGCTTTGGACGTTAAGTCGGATAGGAAGGGTACGGCATCCTCATGACTTTTCTTTTATACACTTTTTTATATTAAACAAGAAGCGTAATTCTTATAGTGAGACTGGAATAGCAGCATATGGCAATAATAATATGGCGAAGTTTTCTGAGGAGGGATCAATGCAGTGGCAACATTTTCACTCATTCGTGGCTTTATTATGTTTAAGTACTGCTGATAAACGTTTTCGTTCAATTTTGGCGTGCTTTAAATACATTTCTTGGCTGTATTATTTGTGCTTTCCCATCGTTTTTATCAATGCTGATTCTTGAAGGTCTAGTCTCAAGCGACGAACTTCAACCTTCAAAGAAATCTCACGGGTCTCTATCAACAGAAGTCGGCGGCAAGTTATTCCACTCATCTGTTTTTGTGTTATTTTTGTTTGTCTGAGCGCAATGATGTTTACTGAGGAGGCGAAAACCCCGAGGAAATGTTTCTATGCAAAAAGACACAGAAAGCGTGATCACATTTTCATAGTTCTCTTAAGCGATAGACGTCTAAGGATAAAAAATCGGTCGCTGGGTTTCCGCTTTGGGATTTGCATTAAAGATATGAGACATATATATGACTGAGACAAGCTTCTTTATATATGCTAATTAGAATTGCTTACGTAGTTGACTCTTGCCGTTCGGTGGTGCTGGGAAGGGAGGTGAAAAATGCTACATTAACAGATCAAAATTTATTCAGCAAAGACTGCGAGAACATTCACATGAAGCAAAACAGAAAATAGTGACATAAATATTTGGTGAGAGGACGTTGAGTAGGAACCACCTTAAAACTTGCTCCCTGACACGTGGGTGGCCATTTCTCATTTAATCCGAAGTTGCCGTTGCAAAAGTTTGTGTCATTAGAGATGCATGTAAGGGGCGGTAAGGCGTTCCGTTCCACAAAAGTACGAACTGCAGCTGTTTAAGGGAAGCATCCGGTATCGATGCTTATGGAGCTTTGCTCGAAGAAGCACTGGTCTCCGCCTCAGTTCACATGCATCGAAAGCGGTCCATCGAACAATCGACGCTTTACGTGGAAAGTAATCTTGTTGATGTGTTCGCTTTATTAGGCTTCAGTTAGCAGTACTATCCATCTTGCCGAGAAATTCTACTAGAAGTAAGATGTACACTTAAATTCTACATATGTAAGATAACTCAGATTGTTTGCTACTTTAGTATATTTCGAGTTAACACTGAAAAATTATTTGCTCTGCATATGAATGCTACACGATTGTACGTACGCTTGCATTTTAGGCGGTTGTAAACGGTGTGGAGTATGAACCGATGGCATCATCAACTAGCAAGAAGACGGGTAAAGCGCAGGTATGTGCGGTAGTGTTGCATTCACTCGGTTTAATACAAAGCGATCAAGCTTTATGGTAGCTTCATAAATGTCTCGATGAGGATGTTTATGTAAGCTTCGCATGAATGACTAATTATGCTGTGAGAGCGCTCTCTAATTCTTTTTCTTTCGTTTATATTTTCTCCACATCCTTTGCCTTTATTAGTTTTTGTGCCGAAATTCTTTGAGTATTCTGATATTTTATTGCAATCTCTACCGCTTATTCTATGTATTTTATTTGTCTATCTGCAATCACTGTTTCCTTTATTGCGTATATTTTATCTGTCATTGTAACGTTGCCTATTTTTCACATTTCGTCAAAACATGTATATCTGATGTTTTTTGCATTTCTGCAGCTTATGGATTTCTTGAAGGGTTTTTATGTATTTTCATGTGAACCCGATCCGAAATGCGATTTTCTTCTGCAAAATTTCGTTGACGGTGTTCTCTCCTTGTGCATGAATATGTGTATATATCTTTTGTTTGCATCTGCTGCTTGCCGTCAGAGTAGAATCCAGAGAAAAAATATCGTCGCTCTGCAACTATGTAACTTTCAAATTTCGCTGTAAACTGTTATTTAAACTATCGACGAGGGTGTTCGAAGTGTGTATAGTTTCGCAGATATACAAGCACAGATATTTGCGCAGTATGTTTGTGAATGGCTGCGCGCTTATGTGGGTTGGTCATTTCATGTAATTTCATAGGTTTTAAGCTTTTTGCTAATCTGCTTTTCTCTAATTTGTTCAGTCCTCATTGATTGGATTGTATTGACATTCGTGTTATGCTGAACACGCATTTTCGCTGCAAGCATATATGTAACCGTGATTTCAATCTTCCTGTACATCTTTTACGGCTCATTGGAATATCGTATATGCTGCGATCGAAGAACGTACCTTTCAGATGGTTTAACCCATATCTATGAGCACAAAAAAAGGATAGTAAGCTGACTGACTGACTATAAAAGAGAATACGTATTTTCGGAAATGTAGCGCGTTAATTTCATCCTGAGTTATGCTTATTTTCATCGGTTTCTTTGATACGAGCTCATTGTTGCGTGTATTTTTCTATGAGATGATTAATAAAAAATGCATCGAACTCTACTAAGTAGAAGAACACTCATGCCCGTCTGCTGTCTGTGTCCTGCATGCCACGGAATTGTGCTTATAGATGTCGACGTATGCGATCAATTAATGCTTGATAGCTTGAGTGAAATGTCTTCCGTCGATAATAGTCAGCTGATTTGTCTGAAAGTCGTAACAGCTTTTTATGGCAATGTGACATTTATTGATCGCAACTTGCCAGCAATTTACTTTGAGAGTCACCAAAAAAGCGGATGAAAGCATCAAAGAGATTGACATCAAAATGCATTTTCCGTTGGTGATTGGGCAGTTGAGTGTTCGAACATTCAAAAACGATGAAGCAATGTTTAACGGCACTTTTTTCTTGCTGATTCGCCAATGGCAAATCCAGGTTCATAGGTAGAAAAGTTTTCGTTCCGACGTCGGTTGCTTATGAAACAGTTGCTAAATTTGATAGGCAAGTTTCATTCACTTCCAGGTGCCCATAGCTTTCATGCCGTAACAGTGCTGTGCTATGCACACCGTGCTTCTTAACGTTGGGGAACTCAAAACCATACGTACCATAGCCCTTTTCGAATTTGGGGAGCAGAGCATTCTTGTTGCAGCTTATTACGGCTCAGAATCGTTTCGACGACAATATTCCCTTCAAGAGATCGGTTTACAGTGTAGAGACGTAGTGTTAAGAAGAGCCTCAAACGGCGCACAATTTCAAGGCTGAGTTCTCAGCTGGTAGCCTATTATTGGGTCGCACAACCATGGATGGCGCACGCTTGGTGACGCTGCAAAATGCATGGCAAAGAGGTTTCAGTGTCATCTATTTCATAAAGCCAGCAGGGTCTTGTGTGCACTTCGCCCCTACAGTTAACGCACTAACAGCCTATTGGCGTTGACAGTGGTGTCTGTTTACCTCGACGCCATAAACGTACATGCAGGTATGTCAACGAACAAAGCACAATTGGGCGTCAATTTGCCTCGACTCTGATGTGCAATGGATCCTTACCATGAATGCACATATTTTCACGTTGCTTTTTATTCATCCGTTGACACTTGTAGATGCGAAAGCTACGGAAACTTCCGTTGGCACTTCTGATAACCAGCCAAACTGGTTCGTCGCGTAAGTCGGATGCAAAGGGGCTAATAGTGCTGGCTGCTTTGGAACGTCAGTCCTCTGGTTTTGTGATTCCACTGGCGAGAACTGGAAGCGTGGTCGATCGTGAAATGCAAATTATCAGTCACTTTTAAGCGACTGCAGCTGCTTCTTCAAGTTAATGCGTCAGCAAAAAACGTCACCTGATGGAGGTATTCTATGCAACAAACTCTTTAGCTCTAGTTTTAGGGTTGTCAGCCTTAAACTGCTGAAATTACAGACGCATGCATGCAAATACGTATGCAGGTGCACCTTCATAATACGCTTTTGCAAAGACCAAATTTGCAAACAAGCCTTTGCCAAATGAAGCTCACAAAAATACATAAACAGGCCGGTAATCACTACCACCTGAGCAGCGTAAATCGTCCCATCAGCCCCACCATGATACGCTGATTTGAAACTCCTGGTAATCGTCCTCAGTTATGGTGTGATACACTTCCCTGCAATCGTTCCACTGAAGCAGAAGTTCGACTTTCCCTGAGTCACTTTGAAGGAAGTGAAGATGTTCCGCCATGACGCATCATACGACTATTCCGCATTCGGTCGTCCGCCCTATCTGATGTGCCGCAGAGCTTTCCTTAGATCCCCAAGTGAGCCGCTTCTCACTCGGTAGATTTATTGCCCGCTCTACATCTTATATATTAATCGCGTAGCATTGTTAACCAAGTGAGAGAGCAAGAAATTTTTGCTCAGTTCAGATGATACTGATTTGATTTCACTTCCGGAAAGTTGGTTTTCTGATTAATTCCTTGATCCTCTTCATTCCTCGTATCTCTATTTTGAACTCCTTCGATTCGATCGTCGATGTGCAAAGAACTGTAGAAATGATGGTGTAGCGATCCTAGAATGCAAACATTTCAATAATGCTTGATGGTTTTAATCATTCTCGTTCAGCAAATGATGTGCTAACCCAGGTCAGTTTAGTAAGTAAGGCGACTTGTGGCAATAACACGCTTGATCTTGTTTTGATTAAAGATATCGTCCTCATTAGCAGCGTTAGGCTTGTCGTAAACTTTCCCACAACTGACCGTGCAAGTATCCATTTTGAAATCGGTACCATCCCCCACTTCCCCTTCCCCATATCAAACGCCTTGCTTATCCATACC
The DNA here is from genome assembly GCA_022844705.1 of Toxascaris leonina. NCBI lineage: Eukaryota > Metazoa > Nematoda > Chromadorea > Rhabditida > Ascarididae > Toxascaris > Toxascaris leonina. The sequence continues at coordinate 13,340 of JAARMF010001074.1, read as the reverse complement.
GAGATTTTCGCAGATGCGACTAGAATGAAGCAAATGCTATGTTACTTAACTGGGGCCGAATGCGTACTTTATGGGTTGCCTCAGTAGTAATAAAATTTATGGCAGATTTGTAATTTTCCATCTTCCGTAATTATCTCTTGTGTTTTGCTCGCGAAATCCAAAACAACCAAAAAAAAAAAAAAACTTATATGCAACATACAGCGACGAAGCATTTCTTACGGCCCGATCGTCATAGATAGAATGGCGTAGAAGCTTATTCGAAATACGGTGATGATTTGCGAATTAATCGCAATTTCGTGAGGAACTACGAGAAATATGTGATTTGTTCTGGAGACGCTAAATTCTTCTGTAAATATACATATGGTTAATTGAATTCTCGACAGGAGATCGATGCCCTAATACTAGTGAGTCTGGCTTAACCGTTGACTGTTGAAAAGCATTAGCAAATTTAACAAGAAAACCTCGTTAACACCTGATACTATTCTTTCTTATTTCGTGCAACAAAGAGCAATGACGCATTTTATTCCTCTAAGCGTGATCTTTCAGAGAAACATCTCTTGTTGCTCACTTCCTTCTATTTGGAAGACTGCCATTGTCATCCCTCTGGTAAAAAAGCCTCTTTCCACCTTAGTCAAAGATTGCCGACCTAAAAGTTTGAAATCACAGAAACCGTCATTATGGATTCCATACTGTCCTACGTTATATGCCGACTTCCTATTGACTGCTGGTTTTCTCATCAAACGGTCAACACTAACGCAGTCGATCACATTCATAAGCGAATGGATGACAGCATTAAATTGAGATATGTATTGGCTATGCGAAAGTTTTAATGTTGTGGTGTACGACATTAAAAGTAATCTACCGATACCCGGCTTCTTATTGAAGCAAATGGGATATTTTCTACATCTTTCATTTGAGATGAAGTTATGGGAATCGCCTTTTTTAGCTATAAAATTGCCAGTGATGTTCCGCAACGAAGCCTCCTAAGAACACTTATGTTGACTTGTACAAACCATCTCTCTAGTGAATGTAAGATAGTCACCGATGATGTAAAAACCTATCGACCTTTACGAAACTCTGATTTCGATTTTTATGCCCTTCAAACTCATCTCGATAAATTTAATCGGTGATGAATACTCTGCAGCTAAACACATCTTATGAAAAATATCGTGTATTTCATGCAAATTTAAGCACGAATGTTTCTAAACACTGAACGGATCTACGTTCAAATCTGATAATGATGTGATTCGTGATTCTCATACGAAAATCTATCTCAATCTACACTGGAACTGCCTTCAAACCTTAAAAAATCGCAAGTTGCATTCTGCAAGCCTTGAGATACAGATGTTTCGAGTACCACCGCAGGGCGTATATAGCTTGCCGGCGACTTATTTAAAAATATTGCACATAAGTATAATCCTCACATCTCGACTGAAGAATTAGGGCCGCCGAAAATGTGTAGTAATATTTCATTGTTGTTGCGTTCCGCAATCGTTTCTTGGAGCCTTATCTCTGGTCTAGCATACTCAACTGAAAATTTTTAGCCTCCAAACGTTAGAAACGTCGAATGAATTCTGATTTGATGCTTTATTATAAGATGATGTAATGATTTGCGGATGCACCATTTTAGAGTATTTTTCGATAACTGAAAAAACGAAAGCGTTGGAGTAATAAATTAGAGTTGAAGTGCAAAACTTGTTTCATCAATAGTGTCTTCATAATTTTCAGTTTAGAGTTATTCACATTTGGAACAGCCCTCCTCAAAATATTGTGGACGCAAATAATGTTCGCTTTTTAAGAACCGCCTTGATTCATTCGAAGTGAGAATTGTTTCTAGCTGAGTCTGTTAAACAGTGGCATAAATACTACAATTAATACTAATACTACTACTACTACTACTAGTAGTAGTAGTAGTAGTATTAGTATTAATTGTAGTATTTATGCCACTGTTTAACAGACTCAGCTAGAAACAATTCTCACTTCGAATGAATCAAGGCGGTTCTTAAAAAGCGAACATTATTTGCGTCCACAATATTTTGAGGAGGGCTGTTCCAAATGTGAATAACTCTAAACTGAAAATTATGAAGACACTATTGATGAAACAAGTTTTGCACTTCAACT
>JAARMF010001074.1:0-11162 GCA_022844705.1 Toxascaris leonina | reverse complement strand
ATGATAATAATAAAATAATAATGAAGGTGGTAATAGTGATGATAGTAACAATAATGATAATCATGGTAACAATAATGGTAGTTATAATAATAGTAGTAGTAAAAATCATGGTAATAGCAATGATAGCAATAGTGGTAATAATAATAGTAATAATAGTAATAACAATAGTAATAGTAATAATAATAGCAGTATTAAACAGCTTTATTCACAATACTGGTCTCCAATATTCAGTTTGGGCTTGTCTGAACTGTTTTTCTTTATGCCGATATGTGTCCTTAGTGTTACAAGCAAACGCAATATTAATTATATCAATGTTTTTATTGATTTTATGGTCATTCACCTTCACTCATATAAGCAGTCTTCTTTATTCGTTTCAATAAAAACTATTTGCACATAAATGTTCCCTCCCTAGACAACATTCGACCACTAAAGTTGCCGATCCTTACTTAATTCATCATCAGAACAGCTTTGAATTTGGCGCACTTTGAGAAGCACTGGCCGATTTCCAACATTGCAATGCTCCCTCCGTTGCTATCAGATCATCTGATTTCCCGTTGTGCGTTCAGTCAGCTGTTGGACTTTCGCGTGGTAGTTGAGTGGTTTTTGGGTGGTTTTTTGCATGAAGCGATGCATTTGAAGAGTTCTCTTATGGTGTTCTCTATTAATTCACTTCAATGGTACAAATTTTGTCCATTGTGAAATCGGCAAAACCGATACTTTTGAAATTGTTACACATCCTCCAGTTTCATTGCCATCATATCATAACGTAGATCTGTTTCTTCGTTTTATTTCACCGTCGTAACTTTCAAACACCGCCATTTTATTCCCTTTAATTTCTTTTTTATTTCGAACCGTCGTTTTTAGTTTTTACACACCTCTAAATCTATAATGTTTATTTGGGAATTGGTTTATTTTCTTCAAAATGATGTTGTAATAAATAGGTGCAACCCAGATGGTAATATAACACCTTATGAAGGGAGTCGAGTAAACTACGAAAGGCAGGAACTATAGTAATTTACCTTAGCATTGTTTGGAAGGTGTCTTTCTTCAATTCTCGTGCAGCTACAAAGGCCGTTAATGATTTGTGACAGTTGCAGTTAAGGTCATCGTGTGTCTTCCACAGCAAGCTGTAAAATCCTTCCCATCCCTTTCTAAGATGTTACTGCAAGGGTCGAAATGTTTCGCTTCGCTTGGGGAAGGATTCCAGGTAACTGGAGCTGAAGATATGTGATTCACACGTGCACACATTGCAAGTTGAGTGCTTTTCACTGGCGTCTTTGCGTCATGCGTGCCCTACGGTTGCACACACAGTCTCCTGTTAATGGTGTTTCCCAATCCACGGGTAAATCATGTGAATACAGTACGTAAGCTTTTCCCAGCGGGTAAGACGAAGCCGGGGGTGTTGACATCTTCATATATCCCGTAGTACATAAATTTGCGTGTTATCAGACAGCTGTAGTGACGGATGTATCGCTGCGGATACGACGAACAACCAGAGTCTAGAACATTGGTTTAACTAGATGAAGTCGGGTGGCTGTTGCGTTCTTTCTGTAAGAGTTAATACAACTGAACTCTCCTCCACATTGGAAAAATGATTTCCGCAAAATTCCAGGTGGTTTTTCTATCTTATCCAGTGAGATTAAAGGGGTTGGAGGAGGTTGTTCCGTGCTAATTTTTTATATGCTGCACGAGCGGGATTGGCAACGCGTAACGAAGGACGCTAACAAGCGCGACGCGAAATACATGCCATCTACATCCTTAGGAACAAGGGCAGCGGAGCGCATCTACAAACGGATTATACACTAGTAGAACAAGAATCAGGGCTTCAAAAAACCCATTGTTCCTTGCGAAGTCCTTGTGTTCTTATGCAAAACTGAATATTGTATCGCTTTCCAGGGCGTTAACACTTTCTTTCGTTGCAGAGCGGAGCCCATCTCTGTTATCTTGGGAGATCCTCTCCCATCAGCCTATCTGTGCTTTATTCTAAAACTATGGAGTGAAAATATCATGCGATAGGGAAGCGGCAGTGTCGAAAGAGTGCTGCACAAGAGGAACTCAGAGGAGATGAGGAAATCTCTTTGATTGTAAAGCAGTATGAGGGTCGACTCACCAAAACGCACTCTTTAACGACTTGTGTGGAAGTCTTGACTCCATATTTCTTTCATCAATTTGGAGGCTGAGGCCACTTTTTAAGGAAAGCTTTTCAAAATCAGTCAGTCTCACAATCGTCCTGTGCAAAGTTTGCCGATAGTTTTACGTCGTTGGAGATGGGCAGTCATTAATGCATTAGGCATGTTATTTGTTCCGCCATTCCCCAATTTCAAGACTAAAATTTGTGTTTCTTTATCTGACCCGACGTAGTTTGTCCGCTGGAAATTTTCTTGTTGAGGGGTAAATTCGGCCATTTCAGCAACCGTATTTCTTTGAGTTCATGCCATCCGCAGTTTTCCAGAAATGGAATTTTTTGGGACAGATGGGAAGCGTATCAAGCTTTCTATCTTCCTCAAATTTTGAAACGTTCACCTATTCGAAAAGGGAAATTGCTATGAAATCATACTCGAGAAGGACGAAGATTATGTTTAAGATACAATGAGTTTGGTTACTGATGAAAAATGACTACTAGTACTTAATTTTAATAGGTGGAAACAATATAAGAATTGTTGTGTGGTAATGTACGAATGAAATATTGTTAAAGTTTGATGGATTAATGATGAGGAGAAGTCATTCGAATTATGGAAGGGGGAGTCATCATTGCAGTGATTTATTTATTTCTAGTCGTATACGATAGGGCATGTAAAAAGTGTTGCAAAACTCAATGTGCATCACATTTGAGATGGCATCAACGAATAGAGTACTAAATCAGTTATTGGGTCATATATATTTTTCTTGCATTATCAGTCGTAACATCGATTGTGACGTTTTCTTCGATGAAGAGTATTTCAGATTGTGAGATGAGCCGAATTTTTATTGAACATTGCGATTTTATAGTTTCGCTCGTTTAATGTTATCGATTTTGATAAATTCCTAGTACCTTCGAACAAATTTTTTTGTGCTGCTTATGATTGTATAGTTGCATTTGAATCATTCCACCCACAATAAGTATTCGAAAGAATGTTTAGCTGTAGATTGAGGTGAAAGAAATGTTCGAATTTATGAGAAACAAGACTTTCTTCACAATTTATCTTGATTATTATTGGGATAATCTTTAATCGATATAGGCGAATTTTTGTGTTTTAGGATGAATAATCTGCGGTAATATTATAAAGGGGTCAAGATATTCGGTCCATTGCCGCATTTATTGGGCACAGTGCATTTTTCGCAGCACTTTCGTAGACTCTTCTGTAGTCTGCAGTTTCTCACATTAATACACTTGCGCAATAGTATTATTTTGTTTTACCTGTGCATTGCATGGGCCTTTAAATTCTCAAAAAATTTAGCCATATTCGTGCCCAAAAATACAAAAGCATAGGATACATTTGCATTCATAATAGCTGATTGTTGCACTCTGTAATCTAATTTATGTGGCGGCACTCTTGCAATGTTGGTTTCAGAATTGTTTCCTTTGTCGTTTGCATTGGAGGATGAGGGATGTTACACAAGCCCTTTGCATACGTTACGACAACCACTTCCATCGGGCTTCCGCTTTTGTTGATTACCATTTTCGTCCACTTGCAACATTGCGCTGAGTCGCCGTTTTGTCTCTTCGCGAATGTCAAAGTTGGCTTGTTGAAATCTCCATTATTTCTTCTTACTTCGTCTTTCAAACTTACATTTTACTGTAAATATTACTGTTACTCGAAACGGGCAATATTTGTTCTGCTTGTCATTTAAAAGCGTTCTTTGAGAAATGGGTTTGGCAGCAAGTACGGGACGCAATAATTACGAGCTGGTGGACAAATTGAAAGAGGCTGGCTTGGTCCAGAGCGATGAGGTGGAGAAAGTTTTAAGGTAAGTTGTTCGAAATAGAATGTTTTCGCATAGATTTAATTTCGCATTTAATCGCTTCTTATTGAGATTTTTGTTGAATGATTCCCTTCATTCATTCATTTCCATTCATCCAGATAGAAAATAATTTTGTATCTCACACTGCTGTAATTTCAGTTGATCACGAATAATGCTGTTATTGGAGCTTAAATAGCGATTGCAGTTGTGCCGCGTTCAGGATTGTGTCACTTATTTAGAGAAATGCATTGCACTTCATAAAGAGTTGCATCTCTTCCTTAAACACCCCACTTTGAAGTCGTCATTTATATAATTCAAAAAAACGGCATGACAGCTTCCAAGTGTGCAGTGAAAAACGTAATTTCATGCGTGATTGTTGGATAGAGTTTGTTTGCCTCCCACTAATCCTCAACCCTTTTTTCTTTATAGATGGCCTAAGCAGAGGATTCTGTATTTGTCAAGCTCATAACTGCAAGCGTTTTACTTGTAAAACGCATAACATTTGCGCCATAATAAAAGCGATTCAGGAAGACATGGTTTGGGACATACTTAAACTTGCTCCTTCTGCAGAAGTTGCCGTAATTAGGTTTGATAAGTTGTTGAAACCTTATGGCGTTTTTAGCGAAGCGATCCGGAACGATTTTTCTCATTTCCTTGTTGTTTTGTGAAATGTGATCAGGGAATGGCGATAATCATTGAAGGTTGGTGGATCGTGGGCGATTCTTCCCAGCGGAAGCCCGTGACATGGCATACAGGGACATAGCATGGAAGAGCGAACATGGCACTCCGGGTCGTCTGCACATATCTGCGCCATGCATATATGCGAACGTGTTGGAGCATCTAAACCTGAGTAAAGGAAATTCCTTCCTCAACGTCGGTTCAGGCACTGGCTATTTGAACACCCTCGTCGGCTTTCTCATTGGTAATCTCTTGCATGCATTCCTTTAAAACGATGTGCGCATTTACTCTTGAGCAAGGCTGGATAGCAAGTGAAAGGATCCATTTGAATGCGCTGACGTGCAACGAGCCAGCCAATAGGTGTGATACTTTGTGCCTTCAGTGGTCATCACGTTCGCTTGCAAAAACTTATGAAAGTGGAATGTAAGCGATTCTAAAATCTTTGCTGTTTTGGCGATAATTGCGGCATCCATCCTCCGTCTCATTCTCACCTGAATCCCTTACTGTTGTAATACCTGGTTAGTAATTTGATTTGTAGGAGGCAATGGTGTCAATCATGGCATCGAGATCCATGAAAATATTGTGGCATATGCGAGGGAGCGAGTCGACGAATGGATTCGCTCACCGGAGACGCAGTGCTTCGATTGGGCGGTGCCAGAGTTCACTTGCGGTAACGGACTTAATCTGAGTCCGAACCATGATGGGAAATACGACCGTGTCTACTGTGGTGCGGCTGTGCCAATGAGTCGCAGAAATGCATTGCTGGATTTGATCAAAGTCGGTGGCATTCTGGTAATGCCATATCAAGACCAGGTGAGCACATTAAATAAAATCAGTTGCTTCGATTCGCATTAGAATAGTGAGCTGTAGCGGGAATCAAACGCACTTTTACGAGAATAGGAGAGTATAACTGAGGCGCTCATTGCGTTGTTGAAGTTTCTATGTATGATTTGATGTCACATGTCATCAACTTTTATTGTTCTTTATGACAACGCACATTGGGTGGCTTGCAATTATTCACACCCATTGGTTACTGTCAAAAAGCTTTAAGAGTATTTTTCAGCTCGAACAAATCCATCGCGTAAAGGATGACACGTTCCATGTGAAGATACTCACATCGGTTTCCTTCTCGGACTTTATTTTGCCAAGCGTGGAGGAAATCCGCCGTGAACAGTGGTCAGCAGCACCGCCGTTCACCGTCTCAACGCTGCAACACGCATCTGCACTAACCGTTCGAAGATCTGTGAGGGCGGCGATGTCACCATCCTACACGATTCGCATACGTAGATATGTATGTCACTTTTGTCTTCTCTGTTTTTGTATTGAACTGTGTTAATGTACTGAGCGTTATTTGTTGATGGAGTGACTACACTATCCATATGATAGAGGCGTCATGTTTGTGGCACAGTCGGTCTTATAAGTCGGAGCGACATCAAGCGCCCTGCATGCTTTTGCTGCTAACAGAAAGGCAACGACTTCGTTGCCGAAATTGCACAACATGTGGTTCATTGAATAGAGGGCATATTGACGTAAAACTGCTGCATTCGCTTTTATATGCCGTATTGTTGGACTCACTCACTGACTAAAAACTGACACGCTGTGCTGCTTGAATCGCACTTCTTGCACTCAGTTATTTCACTCTTCAAAAAAGCCCATAACTCTCTAGTCTCATATACATGAAGTACTGTGTTATGTGCACGATGTGGATGTATGGTTGTAGCAAATATACTGTTGCGGAAACTTTTTGAGGCATCTTTGCGTCTGAAGCATTGCCGATTCGGGGTCCACTAGGCAAGGTTATATCTTCGCGGTCACTTGCCACCAAAGGGCGCCTCGATTGTTGCTAATTTCGGTGGCTACTGGGTATTTATACAGCATGCGGTAGCAAGCGAATTGGTTTTTCACTGATAGCAAATCGATTTGAAGGCCACAACACACGATTCATCTGCTGAGCAATATCAACCAGCCGTGATTTTCGTGCATGGTCCCTCAATGAGAGAACAGAGGGAACAAGCTGCGCGAGGGCGTCGCAGAATGCCTCTTCTACCAGTATACGCCACGCCGCTTCTCAATCGCATGCGTCAGGTTAGTTTTGCTTATTTTCACTTCAATGGGGATAGTGAAGTGTCTATGTAGCGGCGAGAATCTCCATATAACCGTGGAAAAGACACTTTCTATCGTTCTTGGTCGACGTCATATGAACTCATGTGTCACCTACATGAAAAAGTTCTGATATTTTCCTCTGTCTTCTCGGCTGTTGGGAAGGACTGCCGTCAAAGATTACGTCGCAAATTTGCTACCACTCAGGCAAAGCTGAGCGTATCGTTGAATGAATGAATCGCTATGTTCAGTGGCAGTTTTCAAGGATATGTCGGTCTGTCGTTATTGAAGAAGCTCGAGTTCGCAAAGTTGGATGACACAGCACGTTCAAAGAATGTTGCAGGTGTGGCAGACCACAGTTTAATAGAAGCGTGCTAACTTCGGCTTATTTATTAGTACGTTCAGCATTGTCTGATTCGCAGACGGATGCGAAAACGCAGCTTTCCGCTCAATAAGCGAGTGCTGTACCATGGACTCATTGCGAATGTTGTCCTCATTCACATCGTTCAGTGACAATGATGCGTTCAACGAATTCATCCGAAATACCAACAGTGTCTATCGAAATGAAGGATATCTGCAAGTGGTTAATACATGATGGAAAGTAAACTACAATAGAAATTAACATGCGATTAGCTTATCATTTTGAGCTGCAGATGTTCGATGCCATGAGCAGTTGAATGAATCGCACTCAGCAGTATTGATTTCTGCATTGGGGAATGTGTTTGCCATATTTTCCATTCTAACACACGCTTGCGCGTGCATTGGAATTTAATACTCGCCATGAATGCAATGATATTTTATCGCTTTCGCAGTGCTCTTCGCTTCTTTTTTCTGTGATGTTGAGAAGCGGTGAAGGTTGCCATGTGATTAATTTCATATACATTTTATCAATTGCTTCGTATTTCATCGACGATTTATTTCTCTTTAGGAAAATGTTCCGATTGCATACTACATCGTTTTTAATTCTTCGCTTGTAATCCTCTAAAAGAATAATGCTGTTCTTATCAAGTTCTTTGCAGATGGTGCGACGGAGATCGGAATCAAGTCCAAGTACGTCATCAGCGCGATCTGCCGACTCAAGGCCTGTTTTGGATTCATCTCTTTTGTCTTCTGTTCACCATTAGGTGTTCGCGTTCACCAGTGCGTTGATCCGATGATAATAACAGCACAGAGTCTAGCAGATATTTAAAGTATCACTGGAGAGGATGGAACGTTTTGATGATGACATGCTTCTTAAAATTAGTTGAATTTACATGATATGTGATTTCTTGAGAGTAGAAAGGTCGTAGGAAGTGAGGGGGTGGAACTTTGGCGCGACTACGCAAGAGTTTTCGACTCGGATCCTGCCATAATTTTTCCCGTTTTACTTTGCGCTTAAAATCTTACTCGCCAGAGCAAAGGCATTTGATGTTTCACTTCAGTAACAATATTCAGAGTGCCACATTTCGCAGGTTGCTCAGTCATTCCTTCCTTCGAAGGGATTACCATATTTTGCTTTTTCGTAAGGCATTGCTTTTGCTCCATCTATTCCTCTCTTCAGTTCGAGAGCAACGATTAATTTTTGTCGATGTGCCCATAATACCTTTTTCAGTACTGTCATATATCAAAAATCTTTTAATGTTCTAGAGTTCACTAGTTTCGGGAATCTCACCGAAGTTTAACAATTGCCTCCGCTTTGTAGGTAAAATTGCATATGGTCATGTCTGGTCCCGTCGTACTTCGGCTACAACGCGATTTTTGTTGAAAGTGATCCAGTCCGCCGTTAGTCTTCATGTGAACTCGTCGTCCAGGATATTTTTGGGATCTAACTGACATCCAAGACAGATGTAATTCGCCACCCTCCTCCCCCACCCCTGGTGTCATCCACTTGTACGACGCTTTCTGCTCAAAACCTGTTCTTCATCCACTTTGGTTCATTTCCAAGCCAATTTCCTTGGACAGTTTTGCTAGTTGCTATAGGTCGTGTTTTAGATCTTGAGGATTTATGGCGATGAAGACAGTCATCAGCAAAGAAAATGTGGGTTAGCATTTCACTGTCAATTATGACCACGCCGTGATGGTTCATTTCCCCGAATACTCCTTCCAGAGTCACCGCAAACAGCTTCAGGGAGATAGTGTCACCTTGTCGGACTCCGCTGCTGACCTTCACATGAAATCAGGGAGTCGAGCGTCAGTTGTCCATTCCTTATTCACAAGTTGTTATGTCAACGTATGCCGGGGTGTACACCAACCTCACGCAAAGCGTTTACGACTGCCGTTGATTTACAACTCAAAGGCTTTTCTATAGTCAACAAAAGCGAGACACGCTGGGGCCTGGTGTCCCTTGCTTTTCTCCAGTAGCTGGCTGAGGGCGTGAACGTGATCAAGGAGGATGTCCCCTCTGAAACCTGCCTGTTCTCTGCTGATTTCTATTGCTGCTGATATTCGATTCAACAGTTTTCTTGTGAATAATTTGTACTGTTGCGGTAGAAATTCGATGGGACGATAATTCCTCAAGTCTTCTGAATCTCCTTTCTTCCTCAAAGCATTGTCTCTGATGTCAACCAAGCCGAGGGAACAGTATGTATGTTCAGGTATGTGGTGAATCTTTCGGCCACAGCCTAGAGAAAGAAGTAGCCTCATGCTTTCAAATATTCTGCTTCGATTCCGTCCTTTGCCGGGCTTTTTCCTGGAATCATCTTCGTTAGTGACGAACCTAATTCGTCGCATGTCACCAGTGGAATTTCACGTGTGACATGCGGGACGGGCTCCTCCACATGTGTCCTAGAGGCAAACAGATCATTGTAGTAATTTTCGCATTTTTTTCATTCGTGTTCGATCTGTTGTGCATCTCCCGTTGCGATCTTTCAGAGCCTCAGGTGGTCTTGTTCTCAGTTGGAGTTTTTTTTCTGGCCCCTTGAAGCCTATATGGCCTTCTGCCGCTTCTTCCAACCTCAGTTTCTTATGTTCGTCGCAATCTGCATGCCACTTTCTTAGTATTTCTNATCTTTCAGAGCCTCAGGTGGTCTTGTTCTCAGTTGGAGTTTTTTTTCTGGCCCCTTGAAGCCTATATGGCCTTCTGCCGCTTCTTTGAACCTCAGTTTCTTGTGTTCGTCGCAATCTGCATGCAACTTTCTTCGTATTTCTCTACACAACTTCTGGTAGTTGTGTCAAGTTGCTTTCCCCTCCACTGTCACGTGTTTTTCCGGATCTCTCTTGCCCGAGTTGGATGAGTCTGATTGCTAGAGCGACCAACCGCTTTTTTGAAGTTTTTCACTAATTTTTTACAGTCTGCGTTAACGTCGTTAGTGGTGACTGTCCAGTTTGTCGTTTCCATGTAAGAGGGCAATGTATCATTGTTCAAGGTTGTTTTTCAGCACAGCTTTTTTTGTAAGATATTGTTCTTGCGCTTATAGTCGATTCTGATCTTAGAACGAAGAAAGCGGTGGTCGGAACACGTTTATGCAATCTTTTCGCCAATGACAGGCATATCCAGGCGTTTTGCGTCTGTTAGCAGATAGTCTGTTTGGTTCGAAGTAGCACCATTCGGGCTTCCTCAAATCCATTGCCTCTTCTGATATTTTTGGAAAGAAGTGTTCATTATGTGCAGATGGTTGCTGATCACCAGGGTTATTAATCCTCAAGTATTCCGCACCTCAATGCCATATTTGCCCGCACAGCTGTCTGCACGGTGACTTTTGCTCCCAACCTTCGCATTAAAGTCGCCTTGAAAAATTGAGTATGTTGCTCTCATCTTGCAAGCATTCTCCACCTCTTCGTAAAATTCTTTGACCACGACTTCCGCTTCTTAACAGTCTCACATTTTGAGAAGGGAAGGGGCGGAGGGAGGGAGTGCGCATACCTGGGTGACCTTCAAAGTGCAGCCCTTACCAAGCCGAAACACTAACACTGCAACGTTATTGGGTATAAGATCGCAATCTTTTATCGTATGTGTGGCGTGCTTCCGTACTATGAAGCCAGCTTCTCATGTTCTTGAACACTTCTCGGAAGCCTTACCAAGGAAACCTGATCTCCTGTGTGCCACCTTGCTGTGAGCTGTTCATGCCGTCGCGTTTCACAGGTGCCAATTATAGCAGCTTTTATTTTTGATCTGGTATCGAGGTGTGCGTTGACTACAGCATCAGTCGACAAAGTTCTGTTACTGTGTGAAGCAACGAAGATTTCTGCACCCAAATCGTGAACCAATAATCGTTTGCCATCCGGCCCAAACGTCGCAAGCCAATAATTTTCCTGTTTGTTTTTATTTGCACTCGAATTTATAACAGCTGAAATTTGCGGCAGCGGCGGTCGGGTTATTTGCCAGCCTTCGTGCCCTTATAGCCGCAGTTAGCCTCTCCATACTCCGCTGGGATGGTCACTGTGGGTCCGAAACTCATTCGTCAACCCGTGACCTACTGAGAGCCTGTCCGGCTTAGCAGGACGTGACAGGGCATAACGTTTCG
>JAARMF010001073.1:27924-40627 GCA_022844705.1 Toxascaris leonina | reverse complement strand
CCCCCCCCCCCCCCCATCTCTCCACGAATAAGCACTCATTTTGCAAAATTTTCGATACCCCCACCAAACAAGATGAATATTCCAACGCAATAGTTCTCTAAAAAGAGAAATTAGAAGAGAAAAATGAACGCACAATATCTACAGATTACCGACATACTTCACACTGATATAACGGCTGAATACAATATTCCTCAGCTATTGCACGCTTATAGCTCCTCCCATAATCAACGAAAAAAAAAAGCTTGAGACACTTTTGCAGATCAAAATTGCTCTTCGTTTCGGAGATTTCGAAAAAAAGAAAGCTTAAAAAATTCAACCAATTTCACTCTTATAAATATTCCATCTATAAAAAACTTCGTATAAATTTTATGGATAAATATTGCAGGAAGGATATGGAAACAAGGGAGGAAAAAAGCCAATGAGTAAAAAAATGGACTCCAATGACTCCAAAGTTGACTCCAAAAGTTGACTTCTCCGAGTGTAAAAATATCGCTGAACGTTATGAAGAGTTTCTGTTCGATGCTACAAAGACCAAAGGCTGTTAGTTTAATTATTTGATCGGTTGAATGTTCAGCTATAAATTAGATTTGCTCAGTGAATGCGCGATAGATAGTGTGGATTTTTTCTTTCGTAATTAAGCTCATCACGCATAAAATTTCAAGCACAATGATCATAGAACGATTATAGATCAAAAGTGAATGTTCGCCGATGAGTTATCTCTAGCAACTAGTAAATTGTATCAATCTATATTGCTAGTGGTGATGATCGAATCGTCTATCGATTCGGCTATTCAAGAAGCGAACCGAAGGAAGAGAGAATTTTATATGATCGCAAAAAAATCGCAAAAAAAAAAACGATTGTGGCACTAATCAGTGATTCGCCTCTCCTCCCTTCCCCTTCCCCTCCACAATTTCGCTATAATATTATGAAGTTTCATTGACTCGAGCAATTTCCCAAACCGAAATCACTCATTGCTTCAGAGTTCCGAAAATTGTCACCAATTCAATCTGACAGCTTAAATATTGCATAAACTTGTTTTCAGCTTTATCTCTAATAGCTATTGCTTCCTTTAATGATAAAAAAAGGAAAATTTTTCTAAAAAAAAACCATCTGTTCAGTTGCAATAAAATATAATAGGAGACTTAAAATCTGTTGCGAACTGCAAAATATCATCACATTGAACGGAAATTAATTCTCAAAAAATGCCGAACGTAATGCAAAGTGATGAAAGTAAACATCGCAAAATTTTTGACACCGACGTATAGCGAACATATTTCTACTTCCGTCATAAAGTTTTGTATCCGTTGCAATGACATGTCGACATTTGAACGCTATACTCAACATAATCAATAGCTGAAATAATTGTCTATTCAATAGTTCTTCCAAAAAAAAAGGAAAACAATCCGTTTCAGGCATTTGGTCGAGCTGGGTCCGAGATTTTGATTTTTGGCCTTCAGATTTGGCTTTTTTTGCAAAATATGGAGGACGTGGTTGATTTATACAAAGATACAAAGATACAAAGACAGCTGTTATATCATCGACTCCCTTGTCGATGTAGCTGACAACCATGCCCATAGAAGGCTGTTGTGACCGGATCTCTGGAACGCCTGGTGGTCAGCCTGCCGGCGAACCATTGAGAGATCAGCCGGGAGTCGGACCCGGGCCTCTCCGCTTGAGAAGCGGAGGCTCTACCACTGAGCTGCCAACTCCCCCGTTGGTTTATATGGAACGATAAAAACAGCTCTTCAGGGCTGAGGTGTTTATTGCAATATGCGGATAGTCAGATTAAATTAATGCTGACTGATGGGGTACCATACGCATTTGGTTAATATGAGCAATTTATCACAGAAGTAGACATAACACCATAATAAAATAGACAACTTACTCTTTATTTTTGCTGAATATCTAAACAATCCACAAAATTAGACATCCGATACAAATACTGAGTCGATAATGGCTTATATTGTAGAACATCTAATCGAGGTGGATGCTGCTATTTCTCCAACACATTAAACAAATGGATAGCACACTTCAGCAAATTTTGCTAGGATTTAACTCGAAATTTTATCGATTTAATATGTCGGAAGAATTAATTCGAATTGAGTCNACTCGAAATTTTATCGATTTAATATGTCGGAAGAATTAATTCGGATTGAGTCGCATTTAGCACCTATTAAATTCCACAAGCCTCTATCGCCAATGGTGATCGAATCGACGGACACATATAGAGGTAATCAAAATATCATGATATAGTAGAAAAATGCAAATTGTTCACTTTTATGTGGAACTATTCAAGTGAATTATTTAAGCGCATATATCGGTCAGCGTATCATTTAAATAAAAGTTCCGCCAACATTCCCAATATTCTATGGATTTATTGACGATTCACCACACAAAGTAATACAGCATAGAGAACACTGCAATGAATGTTCCTAAACNACATTCCCAATATTCTATGGATTTATTGACGATTCACCACACAAAGTAATACAGCATAGAGAACACTGCAAAATCGAATGCTTTAAACTCACTTAGCAGTTGTTATAAGCACCACAGCAGCAAACTTCAGACGATTTCTTTGTGGAAGGAGGATGTGTATTGGTGGTCGAATTAGCAGGATGCAAGAAGAGGCAGCTGCTGCTAGATTTGTGCACTACGCAATTGCTCACAAAGAAAAACAATGCTTCAATGGTAGCAACCAACACTTGAGACAGGTGCATATTTTATCAAAAAACTCCTCGGCATAAAAATTTGTGATGTTTCAAGTAAATTTATTCCATAACGGGTGATCCGAAATCCATGGGGGAGAGAATTGTCGATTAGCATAATCGATCGCTGAAATCCTCCATTCTGGAAGATCGTCGACAGAGACGGAAGAGGCAATCAGGTGCTACATCCTCTACAGCAAGTAAAAAGTGGAAATTCCGCCCATTACGTCGATTAAAAAACAAAAAAAAAGTCGAAATATTAGAAACCTACAAGTGTTGTAAATGCTTTAAGTTTCAAAAAAATTACAAGAGAGTATAAATTTTTTTTGTCGAACTTTTTTACAAAACTGTTTGAAATTATTTAGCTGAGTGCTTATTGCAACGTCTTAATCTAGTCCTACTTTCGCTTCATGACGTCCCATTCTACAGATAGGACTAAAATTAGAAAAAAAATAAAAATAATTTCAGCTTTAAAATCAAATTCTGCTATGGATTTTTTTTAATTTTACGTGGAAGTATATANATCAAATTCTGCTATGGATTTTTTTTTTCAATTTTACGTGGAAGTATATGTGTTCTTTTATTTAATTTATAATTACACATCAAAACGTTTCATTAAACACCCACAAAATAAACAACAATTATATAGAAATATCAGCAATAATTAAGACATAAATTCACAAATTCACAATTTCCATCGATTTACTCAATATCGAAGACGTTGACTTCCGTATGTGACAATATCTTCGAACGAATACAAGTAACATCGCAAAGGAAAACATTTAGCGACGTAAACATGATGAAAAATGAATGAATGAATGATACATACATTTAGAGAAGAGACGCGTAGACAATGAGAGGAAAGAAATCATCAAGCAAAACACAACCTAGTCACATGTCATCATATTGCATCGTTTTTCGTGATAATTCTCTACACATATATGCTGCACCTGTAACGTGGAATTACGGGTAACTCTTTGGATGTGTGTTTATTGTGTCTATATGTGCAAATCTAGGCTCGATAAATTCGATTAGACGTCATTTGTTTTCTATACGACAAGAGGGAAATTCCTCGTTGATTGCCGTATTTTTCTTTTTCTTTCGAAAGAAACTTCAAGATGCGTATCCTCAGTGTGCTCCCACTCTTATTTTATCCTATAGAGGGAAATTCTTTTGAAAAAAGAACCAAAAGAAAACAAAACACCTATTTGTTTCCAAAAATAAATCTAAAGAAACCTTTGCAAAGTTTCACTTTGTTCATCGCTTGAAAAACCAAAGAATAATGACAATAAAAAATGATTCGCATAAGAAAAAAAATGATGGAAAGGAATTGAAATATCAATGCTAAGGTACATTCAAAATTATAACAACAAATATTTCAGCAATATTTGCTTAATGACACAATCATCGACATAGCTATTCAACAATGCTCAAAAAACAAGTTTTTCTCATAGCTGAGAACTCTTTACTTCCGTTAGAAGCTATTTAGATGATTAGATAATTTGAAAACTGCTTGGAGATTAAGCTTGCTTACCCTAATACAGCTAATAGAGAAACGTACGTCTTAGAAGTTTTCTTATCTATTGCAGAGTATCATAGATACTTTTGCCAAAGATAAAAGAAAAGCGGCTTCTTAAAAAGATAACTGTTGGATTTTTCCAAGAACTAAATTCAAAATTTATTGCAAAAAATACTTCCAATAATCATAGATGGGTAAGTTGAATAGGAAAATTTCCACTATTCGATCATATTCCATAAAACAAATCAACGAGCGATCACTCGCATAGTTGCAGATGTAGCCGTTACTTGTATTTGTTTGCAGTTTATTAGCTCACCATCAACCGTGAAAATACCACCGCTAGATGGATCCGATATCGATTCGATCCTTAACGATTTCACTCGTACCGTCTAAATTCGAACATTACAACAACAGTTAACAACAATACAGGTTATCGAATAAAATACGCTTTAATATATTTTTAACCTTATATTTAGTTCCACTTTATTTTCGATACATTCAGCGAAAATCATATTGCAGTTCATAATGTACCTCATCAAAGCGATCATTTCCACCTAAGCATTTTATGACATAAAAACCCTTTAGCATTGGTTTCCATTTAAAATTTGCGCATTTAAAACAACGACGATTAATGTTTCTTTGAATGATTTTTCTTTTATGTGAGCATTTCATCTTATATTGTAGTATGTCACATTTCTGCATTCAACTATCTCAGATTATTCGAACGAACCTTAGTAGCTTCGTTAGAAGCGTTCTGCTTACGCTTGACATTTATAAGATATAGTGGTGATAGATACTTTTGTGTGACACCCGAAAATAATGTTAATATTGATGAATTTTAGTTTATTTGCTTGAAAAAACGCCACTAAAAATATATGACCATATAACTGCTTCATTGCAAATATTCAGGTAGTAACTGTTGTCTGAATGGAAGAGTTCAGGCAATAACTGTTACCTATAGAAAGAGTAGTAAGCGTTACCTATACGAAAGAGTTCACATACTCACCTTGAAGAAAGGATATTTCGAGTGTTCTGAATTGCTTATATCGATGAGAAATTTGAACAGCTCTATCTTACTTGGTATTTCTTTGCTTAATGCATATGTTAGATAAATATTTTCGTCATTCAATTGTGCATCTGGCATATAGAGTGCATTATGGCCAATATGCGATAATGCAATCTGAAAATATCGACATTGATGAAAAAACTTTCTTATTAGGAGGAATGTAATTCGAATTTGTTATTTTATTTTTTCAATTCTTCACATATATGAGAAGCCTTAAACGAGAGATCACACACTTCCTGGTTGTAATTCTCATCTTCCGGTAATGTAGAAATTTCGTAGGGATTTCATCGTTATCGTGAACGTTCTTTCAATAATATAAGACCATAAAATGGCTGCAGAAATAAAAAATTTTCTCGAGTATTAAAAATGAGGAAGAAAGGAAAAAACGTTGGCCAGTTTAGTTGGAAGGGGGGTGGAGGGAGGAGGAGAGAGAGAGAAGAGAGGGGAGCAGTACTCACTGACTACATTCCCCCTTAACTCGAATATTCCTCGAAAATGAAACTCAACTTCGCCTGAAAATAATTTCAACAATTTATTTCCGGATTTTAAAATATCTTACAGCATAAATAAAGATGAATTCATCCTCAATGACAGTCCATTCAGAGGGTGTCGGTTCGCCAATTTTGGGTACTCCATCGCAGACGTGCATACTTCGTAGGAATTCATCGCTTGACGAGTTGTTGGCGTATTCGCTTTGATTCGGATCATCGTTGTTGGAGTCTTCTTTTCCATCCTCAATAGACAATGCGTTAATAAATGCATTGTTGGATGGTTCGCATTTTGGAAATATCACTTCTGAATCCGCAACAAATTTTCGTAATAATAAAAAAAGGAGCTAAGCTTCGACTTCAGTTAGATCGACGTTGAATAAGCGAGCGTTTTCTTGGATGTTTCAAAATAAGAATCCACTGAACCCACTAAAGCAGGGATCATAGAAATGAATATTGATGTTATGCATATGCTCGTGGTATCTAATTTTCTTTGCCATACATAGACCAATGGTACAATTTCCTCGAGAGGACTCTTGTAAGAACGAAAGAGATCGCTTGCAGCTTTTCAGATAAAACATCGGCTTTACGATGAAGAGGAGGAAATCGCGTCTGAATTGACCACGTAGAAGGAAGTGAGTCAAATCAACCTCCGAGGTATGAGCACCGCAATTTTGCGAAGCAAAAATATCGCAGTAGATGGAATATATTGCTGTCTTACTTCTCAACGCATCATCCTTGAAATCATCCGCTTCTAAAACTTTCGTTCTGCTAATTCAATAGGAAGTCTCAGAACATATATGTCTCAGAACACAGAACATAACACAGAACATATATATATGCCATACAGAACACAGAACATATATATATCTGTGTTCTGTATGGCAACTGTTTTCCTTATCAGTTGCTCTTTGCAAAATAGACGAGTCTTCCTTCCGAGTCGCTTTTTGTAACGAAAGTTATTGCAATGAAAATGCGATATTCCACGGTGTCCATTTGTGCACTTAGAAGGCAGTGGAAATAGACTTTACAGAGAAGTGGACACAACATATGTGATGGCTTCAGGAGTAGTGGCTTTCTAGGCAATATAAACTGTGGTGCGGGTAACAGTATAAATGCACGAGCGTTCCAAAGAAAGCATTGTAGTGGTAGAATGAAATCATTTCCTGCTCTTGTGATAATGTAACCTCACATTAGTGTATTACACGCAAATCCATACATAACCCACCTCCCCCACCACCTCTAAGTCGTAGCCTTTAGGCCCACACCAACTTTATCCAGCTTCAACCGCCATGCCACACCTCGCTGAGTTGTTCACCGCTTGATGCGCCACATTCCAGCTTGCTTTTTTGTGCTTCTGTGTATTTCATTTCTTCAACAAGAAAGTGTAATGCATGCAAAAAACTCGCACCTTCGTCGCTTCACTTTACGAACAGATAGCGAAGAGGTCAGCCACCATCACCTCGTCTGCAATTTTCGCTTTTAGTGCTACGATTATTTTAACGTGCGCAGTGGGGATCGAGATGCGGCATGAAATGTTCGAGCTGCAGCATTAACCAAGCTGCTGCTCGACGGGGTACGTGCTCATGTGGCGCTGATGGCGCCGCGACAGCTCGATCGCCGTTTGGATAGAAGGAGAAGAGAGGAAATGAGAGCCTAATCCCACTCCAATCACAGCAAGGTGATCATAATTACAGCGAAGGGAAGGTACTGGTCACGCATTAGCCATCTGACGGGCAATGAGCGAATAGTCCTTCACTCAATAACCGCTATGGATCTCTGTAAAATAAAAATATCTGAATCACCTAAGAATCCACGCATCCTTATTCAAAAGCAACCTCTCTTCCAACCGCATCTAGCTGCATTAAAACTTCATTTTGCTTGACTAAAACTTGACGCAATACCGTTCGCGCCATGAAATTCACCCGGCATTGCATTTACTCTAGTATCATTCGCCGATTATGGTAATCTACTGTGAACACCTGAATACAGCCTTACGTAAAGCACAAGATATTTTCCTATAGTGTATTATATCCTGAAAGTTACTCCAATAAAGACACATTTGATTACTATATCATTTTTTGATCGGAAATATTTGCGGAGCTAAAAAAAAATTTCTAGAAAAATCTAAAGTGAAGCGGAAAAAATTGGCTTTATTCTCAAGGAAAAATGCGATGTCTTCCTACGAAGATTTCTTGTCGATGAGAGGCTGGGAGAGAGAAGGAATTGCCCTAATATATAAATAAGCACAAGTTGTGCTCTGCATGAAATACCATGACCTATTATGGTATTTCATTACCATTATCTTTACACATTATAAACCTAGTACAAAGACTTTACTCTATATAAGATATCAACGGCGATATTGTGGCGGTAATATGAAGCAGGAATAGCAAATTAGTGAAGCTCAAGAGACAAGCACAACCGACTAGTGACCGCAATATCCTCCTGATGTGCTTGTGCTGATTGTACTAATGGTCTCGTTCGGTAAGATTTTTCAATGGGTGGTGTTTGGTCGTTGAGAAGCTTTCCACGTTTCCATTTTTTTTTTGTTCCATTTTGATGATAGTACTTAAGGAATGTATGGGTGCGTTTTCCATTTTCAAAGCATTCTTGAATACATGCGTCGTTCTTCACGATAAGAATTCGCTGCTGTGAAGTCATTTCTTAAATTTTACCATCATTCCCTCATCATAGACAACCTAGTTGTTGTTTTTTTTTTTTTTTTTTTAATGAGCTGATGGTATAACGTTCTATACATAGTTTAAGTGTTAAAAGATGTTTTAAAGCATACCACGCTAGCTAGTTCAAATTTTAATGCTAAGCAATTTTGAGAAACATTTCTTGTGAGGATATTCGCCTTTGTGCGTTTCTTTCCTTCATAGCAAATATTCGTTGCCTTTTTTTGAAATAAAAATCATTGCCTTGTTTTTAAGAGCGGTTTATTGGATTTATTTTGCGATTGTTGCTTTTATGTGTGTTCAATTTTTGTGCAAAATGTGCATAAATTATGAAGCGAATGATTTCGATATCATAGTACGGCGATAAGAAGAAGCAGTGAAGACAACGTTCAAATGCCATTTTTCATCAGATAAAAGATTCTCACAAAAAAATGTTCGCCTAAGAAACTTGCGAAGAAAGGCAACTCATACGCAATAACAAAGCCATTGATAGTGCTTTATGCATGCGAGCAATGGAGTTAACAAAGAAAGAAAGCAAGAGAATAAAATGGAACAAAGAAGAAAACGCTTGAAAAAAGTTAAGGAAAAGGATGGGAAAAGATTGAAAATAGAGTGAAATAGTGTGGGAAATTACACATATCACACTTTTACTCAAACTCTTTGCAGACAATTGAGTGAAGTGAAAGCGGAAACTCAGAATTCAAGTTGAAAATGTCGAGCATTTGAGCTGAATTTTGTCCACATCAATAGTCACATCAGTGCAACAATAAGTGCAAATATAAGAGTAGCTGGAGCATCTTGCCGGGTTGCCAAGTAGCTTCAACGTATAAGCCACAGAATTTTTGCCGATGACATTTGATGGGATATAATTCATGCGTGTTATGACCCTCAAAGCCTATTTTGCTCTAATTGCTTATCTTCTACTTGAGAATTGTGGACGCTTTGCAGTGGAATAATTTGCATTTGAGAAGTTGTTTTATAAGCGACTAAATCCTGGAAGAAAAAACTTCCTTGAAGAAGCCACTAGACGATGGGCGAAACGAGTCTATGGTTAATTCTTCAGTTTCCATAATTTTTTTTTGTCGCTTGATCTCATGGGCGGAAGTGTGGAAAGGGCTTATTTTGCCATTTTCTTGACACATTTCTTTATTCCTACTAGGCTATCTGTTGATGAGATGACAGCTGCGAAAGCGCAATATACGCGTCGCAAAAGTTCTACGGCATCAAACTTCTTCCTGTATAGTTCTACCGATTTTAACACCTCTACGCTTAGATAGGGTCATTCCAATCCTCATAAGATCATTTCTTTGGAAGATCGCTGCCCCTCTGTTTTCCCAGTCCTCCATCTGCCATCACCTTCCCTTCCCCCCTCCCCTCCCCCTCCCCCCCCCCCAAAAAAAAAGAAAATGTTCTTTTCCTGTTGTTGAATTCAGCACATCACCGACACCATTTAAGAAATGTGACCACGATTCATAAGAGATGAGCCGTAAAAGCTTACTGGGGAAGTAAGTTACCGATTTGCTGGAATGAACGCATTGCGTATTTCTGATTTTTTTTAATGCTGAATTATGCTTGATCTCCTTCCTGTACATGAGGTAAACGTTGTAGGTGATCACCTCACTTCTCAACTACTTACTCAGAATACTTTGCATCCTAACATCATTTCTGAGCATTTCTCTACGTTTATTACCTCTTTTTTTTATTTCAGTTATATTCAATTGAATTTCAGTCGAAACGAATGCATATAAGTAATGTAATTTTCTCTGTAGTCAAATATTGCATAATAAATTTTAAGGAATGAAAATCCTATCCGGCAAGTTCTTTTTCTTTTCATGCTTCAAGAAGTTTAGAAAATTCTGTGGGTAAGGGGAGGAGGGAGGGAGAGAGAGAGTAATTTTGCAGAATGGTACAAACAGCAGAGTTGCAATAAACCAGGATACTTCATTATCTCGTATGGTCTAATCACTTATCACACGCAATATTTTTATTTGCTTCAGCAATTCTCAACTTGCAAGATGCATTGCAGCCAAATCATCTTCATCAATATATACGTAATTTGTGTCTATCAAGGAAATTTCCTCAGACGACCTGCAATCTAATATCGCCCATTATGCCAGCTGTTGTATTCACTCATCAACCTAAAGATGATCTAGAGACATTTATGAGTGCTCACCTTGAGGATGGAAAAATGAATATTACACAGGTGTGATCGGTTGAATTGAAGGACGAATACATTACTACGGAGCATACTTTTTTCTCACTGATAGTGCACAAAAGAAATAAGTTGGTGTAGGCGAACGAATCGCAAAATGATCTGCCTTCACAACCCATTGTTAGGATTGTTTACTTATTTGTTTAGACATCATCAATTATTTTTCTTAGTTTTTCACTATTTTTTCTTTATATGGAGATTGCGGCTGTAGATCATCATCGATTCTTGTTCAATACAATCGCGCATGTTGTAAATGGAATGACGTTAGTGCATATTACGTGGATTCAAAATGCGGATAAAGACCGAACGCTGCGATATCTAGATCCTTATGAGGCATAAGTGAGAGAGGGCGAGGAGGAAGGGAGCAGCCAGATACGATGAATCTTCCTAAAATCTTTCACTAGGCTTTTGAATATTGGGACACGCTGTACATTAGCTATATATCCCTTTTATTACTGCTCTTGTCTACAAGCCCCTACTGGGCACCAGCGCTGACTGGCAAGCTCCTAATTCTTTTTCCATCGAATCATATAGGATGATGATAGTAAGCAAGTTTGTGGCAAAACGTTTTTAAGCAATGGACTACTGCTTACACAGTTCTTCCGCTGAAGAAAATTTTTCCCACATCATCCGTTTGAATGACTGAGGTAGTTTAATGCGTTGCGACATTTCGTTAGTTTTCAAAAACCAATTGTTCGTTTTTTTTTTTTCAAGGAAGCCATATTGCGTGTATTCGCGAAATGTTTCTTTCAAAATCCAGTAAATTCTTGAACTGTTTGTAGGCTTTTTTTAAAATTTGGAACACTTCCGTGCTCATAATTCCTTAAAACTCCGGAGGACTTCAGAAAGGCATGAGTATATTCTGAAGAAATCCATAAACATCCGAATGCTCCGTGTTTCTAGGGAACACCAAAACTATCCCCAGTGAAATAATGTAAGTGGGCAGAGAGAAGAAAATGGATTTAGGAATGAGGTTATAAGCTTCATTAAGAAAGTGAGCATTCAGATTTCAAAAAAAAAAAAAATGCTGAAAAGACGATGAGTTTTAAAGACGTTACACTGTTGAACGATCTAAGTTTGATGAAGCTAAATAGCAGCGTTAAAGGTGGTCTGAGAAGACAAAAGAACGGGTATTAGAAATGGTTATGACCTATTTGCCATGTCCAAATGTAGGTAAATATTTCAAAAGTTCGTATTTACCTATAGGCTCATGTGGCCGTCATTAGAGCCAACTACCTCAATCATGGGTAACTGAATAACAGCCTCACACTTGAGGTAATTTCACTTTTATTACGGCAAATTTGAAGTTGTCGTTAGTTTTGGCTCTATGCGTCGCAACGCAAATACAACATTTTTGAAACAAGCGCTTGCATTTTTGGCGTAGTATATCGATGGTAATCGTTCCACATGCCTGTCGACAGGTGATGCTGAAAGGTGTGTGTGGTGCAGACAATGGTTCCTTATGAAAAAAAACAAACAAAAAAAACAGGTGATATTCAACCGATGTTCGTATGAGAGTATAGTTGGCTGTCCCCCTTTTTCTTCCACCCTCTACCCCCTGCCTCTTCCCATACCACCCCCTCCCCACCCCCCCCCCTCAAAAAAAAAGTTTAAAACTGAAGCAATGATTGGTGATGGTGAAATTGTCTAACGTTAAAGCGTTGACTAATGATTGAAAAAATTCTTTTTGACGATTCTACGGCTAATATCATAACAAATTGAGAAATGTTTGTGACATGTTGGACAGTACTGTAAAAACTCAATGAAGAAAATTGAAGACGAAAGAGAAAAAAAAAGAAAAGAAATGGAAAAACGAGAAAAATGATAGGAATAAGAGAAAAAAAAAATTCATTTCTTATATCATCAGTCTCAGCCTCTAATTTATGCTTCTTTCTCTAATCCTCTTTAATTCTCGTTTCTTTTTCAATTCTTAGAATTCTGTGCTATCAAGAATAATGTTATCTTTTTTTTCCAAAATACAACATAGTAAATAGTAAATGCGTTTCACTTTGAAATAGAAACTAGTATT
>JAARMF010001072.1:40442-53113 GCA_022844705.1 Toxascaris leonina | reverse complement strand
GCTTTACAGCAAGGACCTATCAAAATGCCTACTGCCAACCCACTCTTCTATGGTTTCCTTATTTAGTTTCTAATATTCAGTCGCCAAAGCTTCATGTGCATTGACTTGCGCAAAAACTTATTGCGGTCCATCACTCTAGCAAGCAAAGAATCTTCAACGTGGAATCGATGGAATACCATAGGCCTAAGTTTGACTTGAGTCCTCATNAGTCGCCAAAGCTTCATGTGCATTGATTTGCGCAAAAACTTATTGCGATCCATTACTCTAACGGGCTAAGAATTTTCAACATGAAATCGATGGAATACCATAGGCCGAAGCTTGACTTCAGTCCTTACAATATATGTTCGGTCTTTGCAATATCCCACTATCAGAAATGCTTCAGTTTACCTCTAAGTGGTGGTCGCATCTTTCCCAGCCCGTTCTGCATAATCTCCATTTTTGTGGAGTCTGGAATCCGCTTGAAACCACCAATATTGTCAAGACTCAATTTTGCCTTCACATCACGGCTGAGTCGTTTCGATCTCTACGCTATTATTGCTCTTCATAAAGGTATTTACACCAAAACTATGCCGTCACGAACGTTTTGCTCCTTTATACTTCTTTTGTTTTCCCACATCGGGGCGTTGAAACAATTCCCGGCAATATACATCACATCTCTAAGCCCATTGCAGCAAACATTAAATTGCATCAAATGAGATGGCACTCATGCAGATTGCAGTATGTGCAGCCTTTCCGCTGATGTATGCACGTTGCACTCCACCACCGCTAACCTGGATCATCGCCATAGATGACACAATGTCCACCTACACTGTGCCATCTTAAATGCCACTTGCAANNNCTTGCAATGTCAACCACACACCACCCGTAAAAATCCTTTTCGGATTCACCTCTTGTACTCATTCAACATGCGCCATCACGCCAATAAGCATGACGAACATAAATAATTCTGACTATCCTATAGAAAGGCATTGCAATATCTCATAATATTGTCAATTAAAGGCAATACTAGAAAAACCAACATTCCCTCGGTGTTTGATGAGATCGTTGTTGCCCGATGCTGAATCTCAATAAACAATTATAACAGTGATGTTTATTCGGCAATAACAGCGTAATAAATGATACAACAGTAATAAATCAAATTGTGCTTGATTCTTAGATACAAAACTCAACTGCACTAAAAGTCCCACCATCCGGTATCATCTACGCATTGAGAACACAAAAATTGAATCCGAGAAAAACATATGATTGTCTTGAGTTTAGCACTCTCCTTCCCTATTCCCTCAGCATAAAAGCCTCTTCGGCGCGTGTGAAACTTTCTGCCCAAAACGCTCACCGAAACGAGCTTACTTTATAAACTGAAAGACGAATTTCTCATGTAATCTCCGAGCGTCACAAATCAGAACTTAAATAGTTTCACTTCTTTTCAGCCACAATCACAACAACAACAACAGATAAAATAGAGCAAAAAAGAACGAGATTGTCGAGATGAATGGAAAACAAAAATAAAGGACGACGCAAATATGAGGTGTGTCGTCGACAAGAATAATGCGGCATTCAGATGCCATCGTTCATGAGCTGCGGAAATCTTTGCCATCACGACCACCCGCAAATGCTAGCTTCACGATGTACGGTGCCTTCCCAACTGAAAGAAAAATTGATTGACGTTTAGCCTATCGATCGGACTTAATACATTCGATGAGCACAACTTGCGTCATCGCAATCCACTGCACCAAAAAAAAGATGCAAATAGCAACATATTGTGCTTAAGCAAGCAAAGTCCGACAACCACAGATAAATCAACTACCTGTTCTACTTGAATGAATTTTGATCTCTACTCTAGAAATAACTTGCCGTGGAATTTTTAAACGACGGATGTTCATTAGCCAGAAGATGAAAGTGCAAGGGATCCACCAGGCATGGGGGAATTAACGGTGTTCCGGAAAGACAGGCTAACTCCTAGTAGGCTTGAATGCTGGTCTTTTCGAGCTCCAAGTCAGCTTCACCCCTACCTTCTTCCTTTACGGGCTTAACGATGGTGCTGTAACACAGAGAACTGATTTCAGTTTGGGAAAAAATGCAAACATGAAGAGCCGATCCATGACGTGAAATGCTCTCAAATTAATGAAAGTGTGTACAAAAGTTATGCCATTCATGGGTCTCCCAAAGGCGCTGCCAACAGATCGGCATACCCTATTTCATGTTTACGCCAGTTCCACAGGGGTGGAGGAACATGTGTTACTGAATCTGCGCTTGTAGCCATATCTGTAACTCCGTCACACAGCAGGAAATGTTGCCTCAGAAGGCTCGAGAGGGGAAATCAAGCGTTTAGAAGCAGCCTGGTTTCGTCTTCGAACATGGTCCTGGCATATTTTCTTTGCGTGATGAGTCTGCATCATGTCTGCCAGCGTGACCACAGTCACGTTCTTTCCCCCCAGCTGTTTGCCTCCAAAGTTCTTGTTAGGTAATATCGACACAATGCGAGCGTCTAGATGCCACGTTAGATACCCAAAAGTCGGAAGAATGGTTCTACGACAAAACGAAAATCAACACAGCAGTACCCGGGCTTTCGACCGGAGTGTGGTTAGCCAGAAGAAGCGCTTCAACAGCCTGCTCTGTAGATTCGAACTCACAGATGCCAGATGAGCTGCGCTCGGATCGCTGCGGAAATAGAGTGACTGACTTCGGTACCGCAGCACCGCGATCCCCAAACAGCTGCAATCGCTCAATAATAGCATCCCTCAAATTTTTCCAACGAAATACTAAAAGTAGCTGTAGTCAAGCTTAATTCAAGCTACACTTGTCTTTCTCAGTGCAAAAATATTTAAAGCCTCAGCAAACCTAGGATCATTCCAGCAGCATTAAGGATATAAGAGAATGAAGAACAAGAGCGCTGCCAATAAGCAAGTAAGCAAACCACTTATTTTCGATGGGCTGATGTCCCTGACGGATGAAATCCACTTCCCAATGATACAATTAATAAGGAAATCCGATTTCCACAGTCTATGTGGAGAGATGAAATCAATTTTCGTTCGCAATTTGCAAAGACCGCTTAAATCACTCAGCTACACCTCGGAAAGCGTTCGATTGAGATGACAGAAAATAAGACAAAAGAATACCTCCTTCAGCTTCTCTTCAGTCATCGTAACAGGTGCATTGAACCAATGAAGGACATTGGTCGGCTTTACAATTCTGTTGCGTGCCGCTAGTTCAGGTGTCGTATAGCGCTGATTTCGACTGCCTGTGTAATCTCTGCAAGCCAAAAATTGCCTTCTCATTATTATTATTATTAACAGTTGCGTGATGTGCACATAAGACGTAGCTACAGCTCAAAGCCATGCTACAACGGTATTCACATAAAAATAAACGGTTTTAAGTCGAGTAAAAACAACACTTCCCTGGAAGTGCTCCTCTGCCGGATGATATGGAACCAAACTTTATCCCTTCCTTCAACTAACAGCACTATCAGCTGCAGCATTTCCTATTCGCATTCCATAGAGATGTTTCACAGAAAGGGCAAAGAATGAGGAATTTCTCGTTGAAGATATTTGAAACTTCTCGCCCACGTTTTCTGATCTGTGATGACGAAGGATCTCTGCTGGATACTTCACCGAAAATCGCGTGCGCACTTTTTTCCGTAAATTCGTCTCACATTGAGCCTCAAAATTCCAACTTTCTCCATTATAACATCCGTTTTCCCATTATAATATCTTTCCAATCACACCCTCAAATGAAAAATGATCCGCCACCCACCATTAACTTTACTTGGACACCTTTTATGTTCATACATCAAGGTGCCAAGCACATCACTTCTACTTGTGTCTCTATTCAAACTCAAACATCAGCACTAAAAAATAACAGATTTGCAGCAATACGAAAGATATTTACCTAAATGAAGGAGTGCCATCAGGAAGCGTGAATGGGTCACGAATTTCGTGCAAAACTTGTTGTTTCGATGGACGAAGAGCAATCTTCTGCCCGAACACTGTGGTGCCATGGAGGTTCTCGATGGTCGTGTACACTTCACGTACGTTGCCCATTTGCGCCATGCATGTGTCCGGTTTCGACTTCATAAATTTTATCTGCAGTGGAAAATAATTCTCCACTATTCACTAGCAAAAGGTGAGTAAACTAGCAAAAGAAGAAGCACAGTCCATGATTGTATTGATACCCCCTATCAGGTCCGACATTTAATGGCAACATTCAAAGAAAGAGCTCAACGACGCCCAAAGTTAAATTTTTGATCACAAATGGCAACTTTCTTCAGCAGAAATAACAAAGCAAATACAACAAATAAAACAACAAACCCGCTCGCAATTGCCGTAGAGGCATAGCAGATTGAAGAGTTTATCGCAATTAAAATTCGTCTGATCGATGCCGTACACCATTACCACCGTACCATCGCCTCCCTCACCCCGATAGTAATCCCCTCCACCACGTCCTCCATCATAATAGCCTCCTCCTTGAAAAATAAAAAATTAGCTCATTGCCTGCATATGCCACCCTCAGTCGGGGACTATGAGCACTGACGGTTTGCAAACACCGTTTGAACAACAAAAACAATTATCGACAAGAAAATGATCACATAAACTGATAAGAGAAAAAACGATTTCAGATCAAAGTACTTGTGAAGTCTGCTCATGCACGTGCAACCACTTTTGATACCTGAATGCAGAACACTTTTCAGCATGCTTCAACTTGAATCCTCCTTCTACCTGTAGACTGCTTAGGTAACAAGATGCAACACCTGCTCAGATACGCGGCAATGTAAAAGAATGCAGAAGTATTGTGAATATAATGGATACCTCTTCCTCTTCCATATCCTCCGCCCCGACCGTAGCCTCCGTCGCCTCTCCCATATCCACCGTCGCCTCTGCCGTAACCACCGTCGCCTCTTCCGTAACCATCTCCTCTGCCATATCCCCCTTCTCCACGACCATAGCCTCCACCGCCCCTGCCGTAACCACCTTCATCCCTACCATATCCACCGTCCCTGCCATAGCCACCACTACGGCCATAACCATCATCGTCGCGACCATATCCGCCACCTCGACCACCATAATAGTCATCATTCCCACCTCCGTAGCCGTCGTCATAATCCTTGTACCCACCACCGCCACCTCCTCTCCCATACCCCCCATCGCCGTAACGATCATCTCTACCTCCCATATAGCCACCACCACCATACCCAGCTCCTCCTGGGCCGCCACGGCCTCGAGCGAAGCCTCCACCCCCTGAAAAAGAAAAACATCTGAATCTATAGTCACTCGTTGGATTTCAGGGTGATAACGATTAACCGCAGATATTCTCTTTACCCATCTTCAACTAAGTTGTGTACGGTCTTCTTCAAATAAAAACTACCACCATAGAAACAAATTAATATTTAAAAATATATTGCATATTTCAATATAGCAAGTCTAATTGCTTGCATCTGGAATAATGACAAGTGATTGTGGAATATCTAGCGTATCCCCACCTTCAAGCCTACTCAACAGATTAAACAACTGCAGAGGATGACACAATTAAATGGGTCCCAATTTTGCTGTAAACGAAGCAACATATGAGCTTTACTAACATTCGCATAAGGTGCCCACTTCCATGATGTAATTTCCATTAAACCACCACAAAACATCGGGTACTGCTTTTGCCACATAAGAATAACTTAAGCATAGAAATGAATCCCGGTCGCGATTCCTCTATTATTTAGGCCTCAAAATGGGAAACACTAAAAGTAGTAAGCGAGAGGCGGATATGGACGGGAAGAAGGAGCAAAATTTATACATGCATAAATAGCTATTATAGCTATTATTTCCGGAAGCATGATAACATGAAGTCGTCTATCTAACAAAATGGAATGTTATCTATGATCAGAGTAAAGCTTACGTCCACCACGATGAACTGGACCAGTGTCATTGAGCAAAGGTGGTTTGCGAGTCTCTTCAGGGAATGACTCTGAAAGAAACATCCCTAAATCACGAACGAAACAAAAGTGATCTCAAAAAAAAATGCAAGGAGATGGTTAGGGGGCATAGGGCAAGCCGCATTGGCGATCGAAAGAAACAAATAAGTGAATGATGCATCAATAACATAAAACGCCCAACCTGTCAGCAACGTTTACTTAGCAAAGAAGTAGTACAGCAGCACTTCTGTAATAAATGACAAGAAGAGTGCTGCTATAGCTGGCAGATGCCTGCAGTGAAGCAGGTGCTCGACTCGCCGAGGCAATTCCACTGAGAGGACGCTCGGGCAGGTGAGCGCACTCAACCGCGCCACACCTGCAGAAAACATTGCGTCACTATGCAATTTTCGTTGCACTTTCGTGCATGTCTATGCCTCTGTCGATCTGCGATCTAGCGTTTGCTGCAGCAAGGTGAGTGTGTTGCATCGATCGGTTAATGTCCTCTTGCACTTAAGTGCATCCCATCAATGTATCCCCTTGTCGCATAACTTCCCTCTCGTCGATGTCTACCAACTTTCATGATGTCTGCAGTGTGTACATTTGTCTGCAAAACACTCGTCGTATGCGTGCAATGAGTGCCCTGCGAAGATATATGAATATGCCTCTAGGGCACATGCTTGCGGGTGGTGTACCTCTGCACCTTTCGAAGTTCGTTTGCGTGTACCCGTCGATAGCGTCACACATGAGCATGTCGTTGTACCGATTGCGTGTTACGCACACCGTTATGCAATCAACGAGTGGTGTCGTTTAGATGCTCGTGGGTGCGTTTATGCCAAGTGGTTGTTGCAGCTAAATAGTTTCTTCTGCTTGTCCATATGAAAATTACACCTGTCGCAATGCTGAAATGTGAAGCGATCAAAGTGTTCGTTTTGCTCTTAGTGGATGCATCCTCAATGAGCATATCTTTTTGTGGAAATGCTCTCTGAGGCACGAGTGTGTGTGGAGATGCTCATCGTTATTGTTAATGATCACATAGTACAGTGTTAATCACAACAGCAAAACATCTTACAAGCAATTACACTCATTTGACATTCCCCAGCCTTATTCGATGATTTCTTTTGATGCGTTTTAAATATCACTCGTAAAATGCACACTGCCCCCTTCAACCACCTCAGCAATAAACTCCTTTTGCCAATACATCTCAATGCTCTCATGGGATGCCCGGAAACACTGACGGGGTGGTATGAAGAGAGAGAGCAAACCGATTCTTGTTATCATGTTAGGCTCTCTCAGGCCGAAAAGGCCAAATAATGCCTATGGACTAGTGCCATAAACTTTAAGGCAACATGTGCACAAAATTTGTGGGCAATTGATTTGTGTATATGACTGTGAATGACCATTAAAGCGCCGCCAATTTATATGGTAGATAAACGAGAAACCTGCTGGAGCGTTTGTCGTATAATCCCACTGATCTTGATCATTTCTCGTAACCTTCACATGATCCGGCTGCAAGTAACTAATTTCTCAACAAAAAGACACAAGTAGACGATTTGCAAATAACGGAAAGCAAGAACGCGGCCGATCGCCAACAAGATGGGAAGATCCGTTGCGACGCCTATATGGCGACGCTTGAATGCGGCGGGTTCAGGATGGCGAAAGATGGAAAAATTGCCAGATGCATCGATGGAGATAGCGACGAAATCGATGAAATCACAACTGTTCAACGTATTCAACAACGTCTCGAACATGCAGACACATGAAGAAATCCACAGCTCCATCATCTGTGATTTTCACAACAACAGCATCGGTTACGCTGATATATGCTAGTCTAATTGCTGAGTTGATCGACTTCTTCAGTGCAGTTGAGAATTGGATTAATTAAAATTAAGTGCTTTCCATCCCTTTGACCCCTCTATTTTGTTTCTCACATGAAATAGCTAAAATCTCGCCAGAAAATCTGGTGATATATCTTACTTTATAGAACAAAGCACAGCACGTCGTCTGGAATTCTCGACATCACCTCCTCAGGATGTCGAGAAATGAAAGTCATTAGCAGTGGCGCTTTGTCTAGGCCTCTCTTTTACAATTTTTATAACGAAACACTTCGTTTACGCTAATGCATTTGCATTTGCTTCAATAACGAAAGGTGTTTAGGTGCAATAAGACACGTCTGATATCAATAAACGAACCTTAGCGAACTCGACTTTGAGTGTGCAACATCCCGAATAGATATCGGCACCGTTCATGGCATGTTTCGCTTTCTTAGCCACGTCTGCACTCTCAAATTCGACTAGTGCCTGCAGCATCGTGCGTCGAATCATCGCAATACGCTTCACAAAACCGTGCGGCTCGCAGATCTCAACATAGCACAATTGTTACAAATAACGATCCATTCTCACAGCACCATCATTTATAATCTCCACACCTTGCACTAGCATTTATTACCTGAACATCCCCCCCCCCCCCCATCGTTCGGTGACCACCATCACTGGTATAGGTTCTTAAAAACCTTTCAGACTCCTTCAGCATAATGACCGATGCAAAATGCAGCTGAATAAGAACTGCACGTCCTCTAAACGACTACTAATCTACATCGTTGCCTATCGTCCACGAATTATCTGCAATAAAAAAAATCATAGAGTGATGCAAAAATTCTATCAAGATCACCATAAATCCTTGTGAACGACAATATTAAGGACTAATAAAAACAGCATTCTCAAAAAGAAAGCCCAAATGGTACTTGATGAATGACATCGACATTGACAGGATATTGTGCGTTATAGATAGTAAGGATTAGAACATGATTCGGATGTTCGGATTCAAGACCGAGTCGTTGGATCATCTTCGAGGTGGAATAGTTGAAGAGTGCCGCCTGTCCAGCCACATAGATTTGATTAGTCTGCGCGTAGACGACACACGCTCGAGCACCCTCAACCTCCTGTAATACGATTATACGGAAATATAACACGTGAAAACATAACATGCAAGTGTGTTTCAATTACTATCTCCATCCCGTAAACGAGAATAACTGAAGAAAATCACTTCAGTTCATTGGGATATGACAATATGACATGCGAAATGGACGTCATGTCCTCATTTCCTTCGAAGAAGTGGTGGTTGACAGTCAAGTATACCCGAGGGCAATACCATTCATTACCTCGCGCTTAGAGTACAACTGATCGCCACCCCGAAATCACTTGGCTATATAAAGACAAATCTTTCGATCGATCGACGTCATGTCCTCATTTCCTTCGAAGAAGTGGTGGTTGACAGTCAAGTATACCCGAGGGCAATACCATTCATTACCTCGCGCTTAGAGTACAACTGATCGCCACCCCGAAATCACTTGGCTATATAAAGACAAATCTTTCGATCGATCCATTCACATCAAGCAATAACGTTGCTTCCGGTTCACTCTTCTGCAGCAGTAATATTGACGAAAGTTTTCCGTTATCCCTATGAAGGTGTTCATGAATGCCCACCCATTTCTCGGCGATGAACTATCAAAACATGAGACAAATATTATCGCAATCCGCGCCTCGACAGGTAAACTGCGATCACCACATAAGAAATGATAGCAAAATGCCTTCGAGCAAAACGACGGCTCATGAAGTGCACGACCAATGCATTTCATCAAGCGGAAATGCTCGTATGTCAGCATTTTTCATTCATTCATTCAAATCTCCTCTAGTTGCGATGTGATTAGGCTAGCCCAAGTTCTAATCTTTTATCATTTACTAGATAACAGAAAGTTATGACCTCTAATGTGAAAGAAAAAGACGAGTGAAATGTGGCTTATATGACACTTACTTGTGAACACTCTGAGATTCTAAACGACAGGCCTTTGCTCACTTTTCAGCGACGATCGGTTTCATTCACAAAAGATGAGCCATACCTTCAAACGTTCCCTAGTTCATCAGCAGCAATAAACGAAATATAAACGAATTGTTACCTCGAACTCAACGAGTGCCATTCGCTTGCCAGGCATGCAAGTAGCATACGAGATGGGTCCGAAATGTGATAACGCTTCCAGAAGATCAGCTTCAGTGGCTTTAGGACTGAGATTGCGTACATGCACTACGATTGACGGATCTGGATTCGTCGGATCGACGTTATCGTCTCTGCGGTAACGCTTCGCAGGTGGATCAGTTTCCATTTCAACTTACTGAACTTACCCGAATGGTCTATAAAGAAATACATAAGTCGCCGAAGTATGGAACAATGGTCATAGGTTGCGGCGAAATATGCGGGATTGCGGGAATACCACACGGAAAAAGTGTTGCTTCGTCATCTACTCTGTTCGTCGATGGCTATGGCATACGCTGCCCCCCCCCCCCTCCCTCCCCCCCTCAAAACTTTCGTCCCTCCGTGCCGTTCTCGACTCATACCTTCAGCCCATCTCAAAGTTCCTCACATCATTCGATTCATCATCAGAAAGAACATATGTGAACGCATACTCTCAACCTCAACAATACAAATTTCGCATATTGAACGGTATTATCAAATTATATCTGTACGATCTGATGAAGGAGTCACTTGCGTTATCCTTCATAGACAGATCCTTACTCGCTCCCAGCTTACCTTTGCTAACCGAAAGGCGAAGAGTGCTCTTGTTGCTTACGTACTACAGGTTTAAAAACTAATGAATTTCAGTCAAAAACACATGAACCTGCTAGCGAAGAAGTAGTCACACAACACCTTGGAGATATAAGGAGTGACCTCAAGAGGGGTTTAACCTCAACAATACTTTGCAGGGGACGAACACAGTTGGCGCTTTGTTAGATTGCGATAGCTTTTGGCCCTTCATCACTCGCACCATACATACATAGCAAAGACCAAAAGCTCATTTATACGTTTAAAATTGAATGACATGTTTTCGTCAATTATAAGCCAACGATTGCAACCTTCCTAAATCAGCAAATCCCTAGGTGGGCACTGGAGATGAGGCTTGGGAAGAGGAACTAAGCAGCGAACAACGTTTTATTCATAAATCATACCATAGCCTACACGAAAACATTGTCAAAAACACGTTGTGTCCGTAAAATTGAACCATCAAAAAAGGCACTCCCACCGTGCTGGTGGCTCAATATTAAACAAGCAAGTGCACTATCCTGGTGGGGGAAAAAGCACACCCATTACTCGATAAGAAAGTGAAACACCGAGATGAAGCAAGTTCGAGCTATTTGACTTCTCAACTACAACTTCTCCAAGCTCAATAACCGCAAACGACCAATACCACACACGCACTAACGAACGAATGTTTTCCGCGTAACAGCAGACGATCCTCCAAAGATACGCAACGCTAAACGCACGAACCGAGTTTGGCAGAACAATTTTGTAGCTTTCGGCTGCAGTTTTCATGAGAAAAATAAGGTAATAATGGAGAGAACCTAGGTTGTACATCTCAAAAGTATATGGCAAATGTCTCAGACAAGTCGCTAAGGTGTGTTTTTGAAAATAAACAACTATCCGAGTCGACAACACAACATGATCGATCTGCGGGAACAACTCCAAGTCATACTAGAGCGTTCAGCATCACCTCTCTTAACTAAGGTGAGCACGTAAGCTAAAACTACGAGATTGTAGGAACCGAGCTGCAATCAAACCCGCTCAGCTGAAAAAAATATGAGAACAAACTCGATCGACCCTCTCCCCCCACTGTCGCAAGACATGCAGAACGCTGTCGCATCGTCATGAAGCCGCGACGCGACAACACAACGGCTAAAGAGTTCGGTGGAGGCGGTTCGCAGTTGCCTATATTTGCATATTTTGAGAGCCCCAATGGTATGATACAGCTTTACAATTAAAATATATCTTAATAGGCCAAAGGGAACATTGTCTCTTATTTTGCAAATGAGATGAAGCTTATAGTTAGCTAAGCTAAAAAGTGGGCGGAATCTTGCTAATATGTGAAGCTGATTTGCACTCCATTGTCGAGAACACCTCAACAACTTTAATATCGTAGAGAATGATTAACGCTCGCAACAAGTGATGTTATTACCGAGCACGTGTACAGCAACGTTGACCTGAATCCTCATCTATATAACAGCAAGGAATAATATTCATCTCGAATGAGCTTAAGAGACGTTCGGAGAAGAGGCCCATTCGCTGGAGCTTAAGCCCATCTGCTTGAGCTAAAGCCAATTCGCTGGAGCTAAAGCCCATTCGCTGGAGCTAAAGACCATTCGCTGGAGCCACTTCTTTTGCAACAGATAAATGAATCACCCTCTGCTGCTATGCGGGAGAAGTAAATGGGCGACATCTATGTGACCTGCGATAAGAGAAACGCAATTCGGTTGTTGGCTGCTCACGATGGGGTCACTCGTGCCTTTCCATATTACTTAAGCTGAAGCTAAATTCCACTCGAGGGAATGGAAATAACTGCACTTTTGTTTACATAATATTCTACGCGCTAGTGCCCCTCTCCCCTCTCCATCTTCCCCCTCCCCTCCCCTCCCCCTTTGCCTCTTTGCAAAAACAACGGCATATGAATGTGGAACGAGATTTGCAATAATGAGTAAATGAGTGAAGATTAATGGAGAAAAAAACCTTTCTGACCCAAAGTTTTAAGCGTTCTGTTGCAAGCAGAGAGATACCGATGATGAAGACATCATCAGAATGTTTTCAAGTTGGATTTAATTCTTTGAGAGGTATGAGGCAAGAAGGAAATTCATCCGGACTTGGTGCTAGTTATAATAGTGATGTAGTATCTGAGATAGGCGTTGTTAACAGCTCTGAAATCAGCTTGCGGGGGGGGGGGGGGGGGGGGGGGGGG
>JAARMF010001072.1:27309-40297 GCA_022844705.1 Toxascaris leonina | reverse complement strand
GGGGAAGGGTGGTGAACGATTTTTGTAGCTTGTGAGTTCTGTAAAGCGGTAAGAGTAGAAGCCTTACTGGCATCCAGCATGTTTTCGAATGTTTGCATCGTGTTTGGATAGCCTCTGTCTGATTTTCGTGCACTCGCAGCAGTAGTGGTGCCCCATCATACCAGCTATCACATTTCTGAAGTAGTGAGGATGTAATGTCTTCTGACACCCTGCCCTGGTCTCAGGATTATTTCGGTTTTGTTATCTCGTATCCGAAAGAAAAGATCGAAACGCCTTACACATCATTCGTAAGGCTATGCAAATCTAAGTCGAACGAACCCTCAAGCAAGCTTTCTCTCCGTGGATTCGACAAGTTCCGATCGTTCATCGCAAAAGACCTTATTCTCTCAACAAATTCCCAAAAAACTCTATAGAAGCTTTTCGAGCAGCGAAAATGGAGAATCGCAATTACATCGCCATCAAGTCACAATGACCTAACTGCTTCCAAACATCCTTCAGGCTCAATCTCTGTGACATAAATGCCCTGAATCACGCACTTCTGGAAGAGCTGTGCAAATGCAGCTAAACTTCACCAACTTCTGATAAATAACTGCTCGAAGGTTTCCACGATTTCGGGTTTTGTAACCACACTGGATGTGCACTCCATCAGTGATGTGCGTATGTCTTCACTTTGCAAAAAACATCGCGTAAGGACGCCACCCGACTGCCCAAGACAGGAATCGAACCTGTGTCGCCACGGCCACAACGTGGAGTACTAACCACTATACTACTTGGGCCAAGGGTGTGCGCTATTGAAGCAATAGATTACTGCACACTTTACATGTATACCTCCCCCACCTCTTTTCGTGAATCTAAGCGACATTAGAATTTGGCACGAGCTGATTTCACAATCTGCCGAGTGAAACAGAAAGTGAGTCGGTCAAAACTCGTGCACTAAAATGCAGAACATCTCACAATCAGTAAATATAAGTGTGCAAAAAGGAATACTCGGTGGAGGTTGTGATCTATTTTGGTGTTTCCACATGAGCCACAATCCAACGCGTCAGAAATCCACAAAAACAGAAATTTTACATCCCAATATTTTCATTCATTCAAATTGCTTTATTTAACCATAAAGAAACATACAATAGTATGTGGAGAGATTGGCAATATTCAGAAATGAAAACATCCAAGTATCACAAATGTGGTAGTGCTGACAAAAGGCTGAGCCCAGATGATACGCACATTAACAGCATAGTGGCTGGCCGTCTACCCCCGTCAAGGACGATAAGTCAAACTGCGCTAATTTGGCTTTGAACGCAATGACGTTACTAGCTTCCACAATATCAGCTGATAGTTGATTCCATACCCGAATGACTCGAAAGGAAAATGAACTTAATATACCCATTTTGGTCGAAAATCTACATTGTAGCTGAAAACGATGAAATGGGGAGCGTATGTTGAATGGGGTATATGCAAAGATGCTATCGAACGGGACATTGCAGCAGCCATCCACTATCGAATGCACAAGTGGAGATCAAATTCAAGCCATCGGTATTTCAGACTTTTCAGGGCCGAGGATCTGTGATCTTTCGGGACAGGAAGAAATAAAGGAATCAGGAAAGGCCTTGCGAAAAGCAGATCTTATGTATCGCCTCTGCACGCTTTCAATCACTTCAGCATCTTTATCAGTGCATGGTGACCATATCTGAGTACAGTATTCGAGAAGAGGGCGGCAATAGACAATAAAAGTAAGTCTGTAGTGTTCAATGTACGGATGTTCTAACGAACGCAGTTTGCAATTAGCCACTCGTGATGCTTTTCTTGCTATTTACCTATAGTTAAAAGTCCATTTAAAGTTTGAACTAATGTGGACACCTAAGTCCTTGATAATGTCTTGCGCGCAAAGCTTACTCCCATTTAGACTTAGGGGCAATCATGATGAAAGCTCAAATGAACGAGACTACTTTTTTTCTTCCGATATGCGCAATTGCTAAGTTTGCAACCAACGTTTTAAATAAATAACGTCTTCCTGAAGCTCGTAATAGTCTGCGGTAGGGCTGCTATGTGAGCGATAAATTTAAGGTCCTCCGCAAACAGCCAGCATGCACTCGACAGACCATCAGATAAATCATTTACATAAATAAGGAAGAATAAATGGTGAATAGCATCCACCAGTTTCTACCACGAACTCTTGTTGCGATAAAATCAAGCTCAATTAACAGTTTCTAGTGGCACACAGTACCAATGGCTTTAGCA
Source organism: Toxascaris leonina (assembly GCA_022844705.1). NCBI lineage: Eukaryota > Metazoa > Nematoda > Chromadorea > Rhabditida > Ascarididae > Toxascaris > Toxascaris leonina. The sequence continues at coordinate 38,059 of JAARMF010001072.1, read as the reverse complement.
TAATCAATGTAAACCACCTCAAGCTGCTGGTTTTTATTTACCACGGAGTAGCAGTCATGAAAGTGAGATATCAAATGCGACAGCGTGGGCTTTCTAGGCAGAAATCCATACTGAGCAGAACTCATCAAAGCGTTTGAATCGAAATGAGATAAACAATTTTCTTCAACGATAATTTCCAAGACTTTACATATTGTTGAAGTTAGGCTGATGGGGCACCCTGTTCGCCTGAAGCCTTTCTCAATATAGGTGTCACAATAGCCGTCTTCCATTTTGATGGGAAGGAAACACTGACCAGTGTGTTTAAATATACAAGAAAGTTCGCAGCAAAAACCTATTTAATGAAGTATGAGAGGACTGAGTGATGTTTTTGGTAACAACCGAATGGGTTCTCAAACGCGAAGAGATTTTGCTTCAGTAATGCTAACCTAAAAGGAATACTGCGCTTTTTTGCTGCTGAACTCATATTTTCGACCTTCCAAGCTAGGCGGAAGTTGTCTAAGGTATGGCGAGTGAAGACGTGGAAGGTTATGTAAAAAACCGGAGTGGAAGTTGTTTTCGAAAAGTGCCAAAAATAATAAAAACGAATTGGGCACCTCCGTTCATTTTTCAGACTCATATCTGAAAAAAATAAAAAATCAGCTCAGAGCAGTTTACGTATTGTTTTGCACTACTTCTCGGGAATTTAAATATCTGTTGATTATTGAGGAGCGAGGATGCTCACCAAACTTGCGATAGGGTTTATATGGAATGAAATCTATTTTTCGTTTTTGATTTACTTTTGCACGCATAGAGCTTGAGGCAATGATTCTTTGAATGCTCATTTAGGATTTATTTATTTTCTCTTCATAGTCAATATTTTTTCATAGCATCAAATTTTACAAATTTGGGTGCGTATCAAGTGGCGTTGGGGTCGCTAGCTCAGCGGTAAAGCTTTCGCCTGTTAAGAGAAGAGATTCAGGTTCGACTACCTGCTGGTTCCTCAACGGATTGCCAGATGATGACTAGTTCTTTTTGATACGTTTTATATCGAGTTTGCATTTCTGCAACTATCTATGCCCTCTCATCCTTTCTATTGTTGCAGCTTGAAAATTACTGAAACCAGAGAACGGGATGTGCTGAACGTAATATGATACCAATGATGGAAATAAACAGTTGTTTAGCAGTGATTATTATATATCCAATCTGCTATAAAACAATGATCGGAATTGAAACTATCGAATACAGTGATTATCGATCAGCAGTAATATCGTGTCTTGTGACACCAATCTTCAGATTAGTAGTAATCGTTTGGTGCTTATCACCATCCTTGAGGCTATAAATCACTGCGAACACATTAGTTATCGTGGCGTGTGATAAGACGCAACTATTCGAAATCGCGGTAATTTTCGCTTATTCTTTAATTGCACAACTCATAGAAGCTGAACTAAGCGGATATGAATAGCTAACGGATGTAAAGCATCCTCAGAGGCGTTAATATTGATGCGAACTGAAATCACCCACCTTGCGATTATAGGCGAACGGATGCAGAGTTCGATGGTTTCAACCCTCTTTCCACCGTCAATTAATCGAGTGAGCACTGGACAGGAGAGGAGATCGTCGGCAAATACTAATTGTTTTGATATATCTGAACTGCAAAAGTTTGCAGTTCGTTTTGCTAAAAATAACGTTCATTTCGATTTTTCAGGAAATGAAGCAAAATTAAACGATTATATGACTACCGCCAACAACGTTTTTGCTTTCCATCCGCTGACTTAAAAATATCTCAACGTTTTTATACCGATGCGTACTTTATACTAAACCATATCAACACTAATGCACACCCCCACCTTTCACTGCATAACGTCCTCGACTGTGAATGAAGCAGTTAAGCACTAGGTGATGCCACGACAAATCTATGCAAAACCTTTCACAGTATCGCAACGATCGCAAAGTATAGGATCTAACTGTGTTCGGGCAACGCAACATTCATCTAACGAATATCGGATGACGCTATTTGACACAGTAGTGACCGCCAACGACAGCAATTGATAGCTGCGGTATTTATCATATTCGCATGTTTACCACTGCTTAGGGTAGCTTGACTCCATTAATGACTCCAGCTTGACATCCTGATAATGGTTAGCAAATCATCTGTAGAGGTGTAGGCCCATGTGGTTACCATCCGTCGATAATTCCCACTCGGTTTCTTTGGAATTATCAACCGCACCGATTTTCCTGCGCAGCAGTAGTCAGCACCGTTGTTTCTGGAAAGGTGGGGCCGGGAGAATGCGGCAATTTCATAGGTTCGAACAGCAAATATCCTATTCTAGCTTCAAATAGATTAAATATGAGTGGGATTCGAATTATGTCCGTTCGAAAGTGTATTGTGTCGCTGTTGTTCGCCTTTAATTTCGCATTGAGTTTTACCGATTCCTTTCTGAGAGTGGCGAATTTGCTTTGATCGTTTGCCCTAAGGCTTCATTCTACGCTAGGGATTCGTCCAATGAGCGGAATCCAACGAAAGCATCAATCGCTTATCTCTTCTGAAATGCCCTTTCCACTTGTTTCTTTAAATTCGATTTTTGCATATCTTCTTCAGCAACAAATTTTTATAAATTTACACTTCTCGTGTTATGTCTTTTCATTTACATTGCTAAATGTGGAGGGAAAGAGGGGGAAAGGGGTCCCTTTGAATACGGCACGTTTTAGCAGCACTCCGACTTCTAAGCAACCTGCTTTGTGAAAGGTGGGTAAATACAGTGGTAAACGGTGTTTGCTCCAGCAAAGAACTGGTTAAGTCTGGCCTCCCCCAGGGCTCTGTCTTATCACCCCTCCTGTTCTCCTTCTTCTTGGCGCCGCTCATCAGCGTAGAAACACAAGGGAAACTAGTTCTGTTCGCGGACGATGTACAATTATTGTACCGGGAACGAGCTTCACGCGAACAGAAAGTGATGGATTATATGGCCTCAGACTTTGCTAAAATCGGGAAGCACTTGGAAATGATGTACATGAAAATTAACTCTTCGAAAACAGTGGTTAGTAGGTATTGCTCATCCCATCAAATGACTAAGGTTAATCCAGATCTGGAGTTAGTCATTGGTGACAAAAGGATAAAGGTAGAAGATGGTACAAGAAACCTTGGTCTTTTCCTTGACCAACAGTTGACCTATCGAAAGCATTTTAACGTCATATCAAAGCAGTGTTCCACCAGCCTCTACCACTTGCGGGCTATTCGACCACTTCTCTCTAAGGAACAAGCCACAATGCTCTTCAACAGCTTGGTCTTATCAAGGATAAGGCTATTCATCCCATTGACAATGACTGCGCATAAGAAAGACCTATTAATTATTCAGCGAGTACTAAATCATGGTATTCGAGTAATCCATCAGAGGAAAAAATACGAGAGAATCGAGGATCTCAAGGCAAAATACTACTGGAGTGAAATCAATCATCTTGCAAATATCGAGTTCCAGAAGCTGGTAAAGCAGATGAAGGACGCTAAGTCAAGCTCGTTCCTTAACAGCTTAATCACTGTAGCAACCCATGGTCGTACTAGAAGAAAGAACTATACATGCAAAATTTGCAAAACCAAAATGGGACAGAGATCGATAAGATACCGTGCGACTCAGCTGCTCAACCTGCACAGCTAATGTGATCGTTGAATCGAAGGTTTTGATGTGACATAAAGGCAAACAATTGCCTATTGTCCAGTGATGATGAAATAAATAAATAAATAAATAAAATAAATAAAGGTGTTGGAAACAATTCCATATAGGACCTATCGTCGATTGCTTCCTTGATAAATGATTTCACTGATGAGGTATTACATTTTTGAGGTGGACGTTGTAATGTGATTGTTTTTTGATAGAAGTCTACCGTGCAGAAAACCTTTCAAATGTTTACATATATTGCCAATGACGCAATTTATGGTGCCGTTTTTAAACGATATTTTCAAGTATCATTTATTACCTAAACGGAAGATATCCTCTAAAAGTAGAGAGCATTCGTCTGAAGTAGAATTCATTCACTTATTTGATGGGAAATTGCGAGGTGAACGAACTCGCTATTAACTGAAATGTTTGCAGCAGTTAAATGAAAATTTCTAGGCAAAGAGTTGTAAGGAAATTCTACAANGCTACTTCATGACAGTCCTTTTCAGGCTGCTCTCCTGGAAGAAGCGGCTATAACCCATCAACAAACCAAATCGAGCAGCTAGTACATGCATACGCTATGCTACGTGAGCGAAGACGTCTTATTTATTGCCGTGGTACTCTGAGAGATATTCTGAGTGGATCTAAGCCGGTACACTTTTCGTTGATCACTCTTTGCTCGTTATAAGTCGCAAACTGAATGGACAGCTGTATATAGGACCATTAATGGGCCCTACACTGGTTCACCTTGATGCAATATGTTGAAAGGATTTGATAAGGAGAAATTCTTTTCGTCCCTTCGTCCTTGAGGAAACTACAAAAGTGACGAAGCAACAATGCAAAGCATTAACTTCGAGTCTGAAAATTTGAAGTATCAAATTATTTGAGTTGATATAGTTAAAAAGCTCAAATCAAACCTTTCAACTTCATAATAACAAAGAATACTCTTTAATCTTTTATTGTAGTTTATCAAAAACATCCTGGAAAGATTTATTTAAGTTTTCTTCTTGGTGGATATTGGTCGATTTACGAACTTTTCGGAAACTCTTAGCTCATTTTATTTTTATTCCGAAGAGCTCGTTTATTTTTATTTTTTATTTTTGTTTTTATTTATTAATTTATTTACTCGTTTTATTTATTTCGACTTTTTCTCTACGTGCTCATTTATTCCGCTTAATAATAATATCAGACCATCAAAAAAAAAGATCTGCATTCACCGCTAGCGGCTTGCAATGATGCTTCTAACAAGATATCATCGTTGAAGAAGTGTGCTTCTGCTCAATCATAAGTCATGTGAGGCTTTATTCTCTCTCAACAGTCATCTCATTCGACGTTCAGTGATAGTTAGGTGAATGTGTTCACTTAAATTTCATATAAGGNGTGTTCAGTTAAATTTCATATAAGGCGATAGTATTGCCTTCTCGGTGTCACTTCATATGTCTGTCTGTTTGTTTGTAATTGGAGTATTGTGTTTCAGCCATTACGACCCGCCATGGTGGGTGAGCATTGCAGCTCGCGTTTACGTGTCGAAGCGGGTCTTGTCACCGAATTCATCAACACCATTCATCCATATGCAAAATTACTGCTGGACGATAGGGTAATGTTTTCCTGCTTCCCATTACTATTTGTCCACATATAATTGCACTCTCCCCTCTCCGTTCCTATCCCCCTTTCCTCCTCTCCTCTGCCCCCCTCCCTCTCCCCACTCTGCCTCCTTTTCCTTCTCTCTACGTTCCCTATTTTGCCTACGTAACACTTGCATTGCTTGAATGAGACGACATTGTGAGGAATTTCTTCGCACATCTCAGTTATCGTTGCATGGAAAGGAAGATTCCGCCGTTTTGCCAGCATCCGAATCTGAAAAATGACGGCATTATAAGGGGAGATGAAAATAGAAAACGAAGGCAATAAGAATTGCAGTAACCAATGCATTAAAATGATGAGGAAATAGAGGGTTGTGGCGGAGTACCGAAAAGTTAGGTGAATGTCAATAATTCTTCTGCAAAGAGCACGATTGTTTCATTTGTTTCTCCGGAAATTCCACAGAATCATTTTGGAGATGCTCCTGCTATACTTCCCAGCTCCTTACATTGTTTCTTTTTTAGCGTTTGATGAAATTCTCGCTTAACTCATGAAACAATAACCTCTGACAATTGTTCACTAAGGCGATGAGACAGTTTCATTTATTTGCTCGGAGACTCCTTTGCAGCTATGCTATTCGATTCAGTTTAACAGTTTATCTTGAGCAGTTTGCTGAAAATCACATCCAAATGTTTTCCCCAAGTTTTGTCAGACACTCTTTTGCATCTTGTTTGAGTGTTCCTTAATAAGAGTTTCAGTTCCTGTTTGAATTGTTTGATGATGTCACTAGTGATTAGAACTATATAACGATGCGATTAGGAAGCTATCAAGCAAACCGCATAATAAACATGGATTATTCGTATCCGGACCTCTCGTTGGGTGCTGAGAAGTCGTCGACTTGCTCTGAGAACGACATATCGAAACCAGCAAGGCCATTGTCATCGTTGGAGAGCGATTCAAGGACTGCGGTGAGCGAAAACGGCAGCAAATCAGTCAAGATCGATTCGGAAACAGTAAGAGGGTGGTTAATTGCTTCTTAAGCAGAGCTGATAATGGTTGGTGAATTGGAAGATTGACTTGTGCATTTTGCTCCGTCAGTTATTCTATACAATTTGATATACACTTTCCTGAGCAATATTGGCGATTGCAGTCACGGATCGTTTCATCTCGGTGGTCTTCATAATTGAATTTAAAAAGAAAATTATTTTTTGGCCATAGGAGGGACTTTGTGTCAGGAGTCTCTTCTATCTTGAAAGAGGTTTGATCATATCAGAGGTCATCCGTAACGTTATTTTGCTGTATTGAATAAAAATCTTCTTGTTGTCGAGTGATGCACATCACGCAATTAATGTTTTAATGACGTTTCTAGAGTGATTTGTTGGTTACTTTGAGAATTGACTCTCAAGCAAATGATGAAACCTCGCGAAGACAAAAAAATTGCATTGAGTCAAAAGAGGATCGGTCTCGGTTCCACAGGCTTTAAATTAGACTTTCAACCGGAAGTAGTGTGTTTTAATGTAGGGCAATGTATAAAACTGCAGCTGACGACGTGTAGTTGTTAAATATATCCCCTTCCAGAACATCCGTGTTATCGCCTAAAGATTCTTATATGCATCATCTGTAAGAACTGTTCCACTCGGATAGCAATAAATGATTTTAGCGATTTCATATTCCCTCAAGAAACGAAATTCCTACCGAAATGTGTCGTATATTTATCGCATTCCTTATGACATTTCCTTATGCCATTCTCATATTCAACGATGTCATTTGCATAGTAAACAAGTATATTTGTAAGAGTGAAAATTGGAACATCGAAAAACAACGTAAACAAATCGGAATAGTTGATAGCGAAAGATATTGGTTTTTAAGTGGTTTATGTCAAAGCTCAAATATGGTGGAAGACGACTATAAAACTCGTCAATGTGGATGAAATCATCGACAAAGAACCTCAACGCATTTTAATGCGAAACTTTGCAAATGAAACATTTTTACAGCAGTAAACAATATAAACGGAATGATACGAAACTAAACAGTCAGAGCCATAGCGTAATCATATTTGCTAAACCGGAAGAAACATAGCGGGTAAGTTGGCGAGGCGACACTTTTGCATTCCCCTTTCCCGACAAGCAGTCAATTTCATAAATAAGCAACTAATGATAAATAGCCTTAATATTTCAACTCATCCCAACCGCTCGCAATAACAAGAGGTGTGCATAATAGCCACGAAATTTTGTAACTCAAGCTCACTAGTTCCCAACTTAGGTCTATCAGGTGGACAGACCAACACACATACACGCACCACGGTATCTCCTGATAAGATTTTACGAGGCAAATTTAAGAACGAGTACAAATAATGAGGCGAAATTCGGAAATTGAACAGCACATTCAAAAGAGAACGACGCATCCCAATATGTCATCACTCTGTTGAAGGTTATAGGACAAATCGAGTAGCGGTGATTACTATTTGCTGAATTATTATATGTGTTAAGGCCACTAGAGAAGACGATCCGCACATGTCCTCATCCACATCGCTATTGTCGTGGTGTTTGTTTCCCTTTATGATTGCTTTTACAGCAGAAATTTAATTTAATGTAATCGGATGTATGGTCATCTTTCGGCGTTTTCTCAACCTCTCACTTGCAATGCTTTCTTGTCCCAACAATCTTCGCACGACTGGAAGAGTGGCTGATGGATGATATGTTAAAATTGTCAGATGATGTGCGAAAACGTGTTGCACACAACATCGGAATGACGTCATTTAGACTATCGGAAGTCATTCTTGAATCAGACAATTTTGTCCTTTAATCATGAATGGTACATGTCCATAGCATCATATGAAGTTTTATCGAGAAATGCTTGTATTGAATTTCAATGAATATTGTTTCGAGCATATACATCAGACGATTGCCGCAAAATTATATGAAGCAAACATCTGTGACGTTCATTCTCGTTGCGATTGAAGGTGACCATTTGCGAAGCACTTCTGATATAGTGTTGCAAATTTTCTGAGTTAATCTTGACTTATTGTTGCAAATCGTTTGCAAATCGTCGATTGTAGACAAACTATTATTGCTGAAACGTCTCTTCTCTACGATGCCACTTCCAAAACGGCAATATTTACTTGCGAATATTGATCACTTGATCACTTGATTGACCAGACTATCGAACGTCGATGACGTTGCCGGTCACAATGCGCTTCCACTAGGGTACTGAGACCCGTGGTTTTGCATTGTTGTAGTCAATAAGTGACGCCACCCCGTTGGCCAGGCGAGCAGGCCTACTTGCGAATATTGCATAGTCGTATTTAATTCGAAGTTTCTCAATAACGATAGAAAGAATAGCTTCATACATGCAATTGCACGCTTCATTATGGTTTATTTCATTGTGATTGCGCATATTTATTATCCATTAATGTGAGAAATCACAATTGAATGCGACAACCCCATTATAAGCATTTCTAAATAATAAAAAAAACGGCTGCCAGAATGGATGCAATAATGTCAAATGTACTTTCGCGTCGACCTTTGCATTCGGATGAGTGCGCCAAACATTCAAGTCTCAATCGCTGATGCGAATTGCAATCGTTGCGAAGAAATGCCTAAGTTACAGACGAACACAGAATAGAGGGTGAAGTGTCGGTGAGGGACACAACGGCTCGACGTATATACACTAACATATCTGCTCGCACATACATCGCTGTTGTCTTGTGATTTGTGTGCAATTGCATTGTGTGTGTGTGTGTGTATGGGCTGTAGTATGCGTGTATGTGTGGGTATGTATGGATATATATTGTTGATCCTTCTTGGATTTGCTATGCTTTATGGGATTCTAAGAGAGGAAAGTAAATAATATCCATAGTTGTGCCTGTATGATAAACGGTTCATAGATCAAGAATGTGGATTGGATCGTGTCAACAGGTATGATGCATTTGTTTCGATGCTATGCCTACATTTACTGGAAACAATTTTATAGTGTTTTCTTTTTCGATTACTAAATATATTCTCTATTTTAGAGCAATTTTTAGAACTCATAGGAGAGGAACTGAATGGGAGTGTTCGCTTCGCCAATCGCGCTCTAATCATACTATTTGTAACGGCGATAATATCGATAAAACCTTTGAATTATTTTTTTGTTTCCGAAAATGTTTTACATTCAAATAATAAACATCTGAATAGATAAAAAGCGATGATAAAGATGTGATATGAGCTTTGTTTGAGGAATTAGCATAATGCTCTCTCGAGAGTATCCATACTTGTCGTTTGCATTTTTATTTGTCGGTTGTATATGGCGTTTTTTCAATAGCTAAAGTAGTGATTATACTTTACACAATGCTATTACTGTATTCATTCAGCTACGGTTTAATAGGGTCTCTGAATGGAATATGAGTTAACGATACTCCTCTCTTTTTTTAGAATACATTTATTCGATGCGAATTAAATTCCTTAAAAAGATAAAAAATAAAAACAAAAATTACAGAGCGTATCGTATAATAATACATGCCTATACAAAGTCAGCAGAAATTAATGCAAAATTGGTCCATGTTTCTTTATCCATTGCAACCATTAGCGAAAATTGGCTGTTAAATTAGCTAAACGGCTAGCAACATCTTTACCTCATTTTTTAGGAGGGGAGCGAGGAGGGGGGGGGGGGGATTTCTATTTCTGGTTCAGTTGACTACTTGATTTCAATTACTCTTTCCTCTTGGCTCATCTTTTGCGTTGCAATTCATCTGTCGTTCAATATAATAAAAATTGCATTACAACAATAAATAAATTCAAATCGATCATTGATGCTTTCATAAATAATATACAATAATTGTAATAAAATACAAATATTTGCAATGCAAATCGTTTTTGCAATAGAATAAATGATTGCAAATTTTCCAATTCGATAGAATAAATCAGTTATAGGATTGCAATAGAGGGCATTCATTCAATGCGAATCTCAAATGAATTTTATCTCATTATTGCGATTGCGCTTTTCTTTGCAATATGGATGTTGGCCGTATCGCATAGTGGCAGTTGGATCGAATTACCTCAGCCACAATGTGATTGTTCGCTTATCGTTTTTTGTTTTGTTTTTTTTTGTTTCTCACTAAAATTATTGCAAATTTTGCTGAATTTTTTTTTATAGATGTAAGAATATTGCAATTTTCGCATTTCATCTTTGTATAACGATTATTTATGTTTGTAGTGATTAATTGACTTTATTTATTACACATCACTATTGTTGAAGTTTATACTCTTTAAAGAAGCAATATTTGTGACGGAAATGGTATCGAAGTGGAAATACTCAACAGTATCGACTTTGATGCCTCAAAAAGACGGAAATGAATGAAATCATAGGAACACTAGGCGACCTTCAATGCATATCGCAAGGTGGTTTTTGATGAATGCTATCCACGTAGGCAATAGCTTCAGACGCAATACGAGGTATAAAAAGTGATGTAAGAAATTGTTTGTGATATAAAGAATCAAATTTGTAGTCTGTATATATATATATATATATATATATATATATATATATATGTACATATTTAT
>JAARMF010001071.1:28370-44024 GCA_022844705.1 Toxascaris leonina | reverse complement strand
ATATTTACATATTTATATATTTATATATCTGTATATTTGTATACTTATGTATATGCATATCTTTTCAAAGATATGGTGAGGCCAACTGCAAGGATTATTTCTTTTCTGCTAAGGCATTTGATTGTGCAAAAATTCGATTTTCTAAGATTTTCGGTCTTTGAAATCACTTTTTTGCACAAGTACAACGTTATCAAAAATTACGACGGGATAAAGAAGTCCGAATTGGACATTGAAAGGTCTTTTTCTTGTACTGAACTTAAAAGCGCAACAACGTAAACGATCACGAGAGTGAGTAGGCAGGTGATTTCGTGTACAAGTTTGCACCTACATGTCGACTACACAAACACACGGAGTACCATTGTCGTATCCATTTGACCGCACATTTAAGCTAGCAATTGGATAGATTGAGTGCCAATTTAAAATGCCCGTATAATCTTCACTACCGTAAATATCCTAAGGTGGATGTACTTTTCTGTTCCATTCCTCGCGACGAACAAATTAACTATATCATGCACCGTCATCACTCACGATGTCCCTCCTTCCCTTTTCCTGAAATTCAGTGTTTCGCAGTGCGCTCTTGCAAATCTGCATTGTGGAATACACATTCTTTGTTTAAATTTCTCATGCGTACAGCCGTGAATATTTCTCTCAATATGTCTGCGTGTCTGCGTGGTCGCTATTTCATAACTCAAGGATGATGTATTCCGATGCAAACGTTGTCTAGGTCCCATGGATAAACGATGCAAAGCAGTTTCGCGAAGCCATGTCTCCTTCTTGCTTATATACGTTGGTCGACGCCTGCGGCGGTTTCAGTTCAGAAGGTGCGAAGTTCCTAGATGAAGCTGAAGATGCCAAATTTGTTAAGTGCAGTGTGTGTCAACTTTGAAAAATCTATCGGCATTTTAATATGCTAAAAGCCTCAAGCACTCCACACCGCTCACTTCTTCACTTTATACCATTCGGCTTTTAGAGATAGGAATCTCTTCTAGAAGAGTTCCTACGGGTAATCCGATCACTTAGCATGTGAAAGCATTATTCTGCATTTTTTATTTCTTGTTGACATCCTGTGATATAGGTTGATGCTGCCAGGGGAATCGGAAAAACGCATATCGTGCCACATGCCTCTCCAATTTTAACTCCCTCATACCACCGTTTACATCGTCGTGGATGAAGTTCCCAAAGGTTTTGGATATGCCCAATTCTTTCAAATTTTTCCGGCAAACAGCTAGTATTATATTCCGATGGACCTTTGTTCTTTCATTTCTTTTGTGCAAATACTGCCATATATGTATGCAAATATCCTTTGAAAAAAAGTATTCGGTGTTTATGAAGGATTTATTGATACGAAATTCTGAATGAATGTGCATTTTCGAGTTTTTGAATTTCGCGTTACACAGAAATTTTGAATTTCGAGTATGAAAAACGAATGATTCGACAATGAACTCCATTTCATTTTCGGATGCATCGTATAGGTTCCGATTCAGTTGTGTAGTTGATACGTTGTTATTCGGCCGGGTAGCGCGTTTTGTTGCGTTCTCTCTTCACATGTAAGTCTTTTGAGTTGCTATGGATTTTCTTTATGCGGCTTGGAACATTGCATTTTTTTTCCATTTTTGATTCCATTCAATAAAATTAGAGAAAAAACAAGTAATAGTGGTCATAGTCTTATTGCGTTTTTGATCATAAATAATATATATTTTCGTTAGAATGTCTGATTGTGAAAATGGATGCAATTTCTATAAGACTCACTAACAAACATTCTTCTGCCATACAATCACTCATATCTCTGATAATTTTTACTGAATTTACACAAACGTATTTCGCCGCATTCTGGCTTCATACTTTCTATATTTTTCCAACTTGCTACATCTTTCGTCAGATATTTTTCATCTCTTTATATCTCTTTCGCTTTTCAGACATGTATGTCATAAACATGGCACGTTTATAAAATATACAAAACTGATTAGAGCAAGCCAGTATTCTCTTCGATTAAAATGAATATCGAAACGTTTCTAATTGTTGAAAGCGTTTTTTATCGATTTCTAGCATAATTTTTAATGTCTTTTATGCTGAATTTTATATAATGCGATAGAAGAAAAACAGCCTCATAGGATGCGATGTAATCATTTTGAGATTGTGTCTTATTTCATTTCCTGTTTTTTTTTACGGCCGAATTCGTTTTGAATGCTGTAAAGCTTTTAAAATCTTCATACAAAAAAATCACATCAGAAGATCACATTATCCGGAAATGATCGTTTTCTCATGTGACTGTTTCATATATGTATGGTGATTCACATCTCTTCCTTAGCACATTTCGTTTCATCGATGTCTTTCTTCAGTTTGTATCGTTGTGCGTCATAGAGTAGCATAACGCAAGTGATATTTTCTGCGACTTGAGCGCTATCGACTTCCCTCAAGAAAATATTCGCATTTGCTTTGGTAAAAGCTTTCATGATATTTCCTTAGCTGCTGAAAGGTTGCTTTCGCATATATCGCATGATGATACCTTCTCCATAGAAATAAATCGATGCTGATATGAGTGGTCGTCCTATGTGGATTTACGGCGACCGGGAGGATGTTTTTTGTGATGTTTTAACCATTGATGATAGCTGTGGTTATCATAGTAACGCTAGTAAACAGTTGTGTTACCAGCAATGAAACCTCTTCAGTCATTATTTCTCTATGGTTCTTCGTGATTACTCACTGCTCTTTTTCGTCGACCAATCTGCTTTCGTAATGGGCGACTTTTTTCGGACTGTATGTGTGGTTAATTCCGCCAACAATGGATGTTTGCAGCACCACCGAGTAGGCATTCTTATGGGCATCGAATGTATTTGCAACACATCAGCTAGTCTTAATGACTCAGCATTTTGTTGTTGTGCTTTAAGACACTACAAAAACCATTGATCGGGATCACTGTCCGTTCGTCGTTGTACGTTCATAGTGAGCGGGACAATACACTCTGCCTGTTAAGTGATATAGGTGGAGCTGTTTTGTTGATGAGTGTTTGCACACTCAACAACCGCTTCAGAACAGCCCTTTTGCTAGCTGCACGTTGCTGAGTTGGCATTCAGCAAACATCCGCGCATGCATGCAACTTCAATTTTGCTTATCAGTACGAGATGCTGACGTGCATAGGGCATGGCCGAGGTGGTCGTTACATGAAAATATTGGGGATAATGCGTCTTCTTTGTCGACGAACGAAATTGTGCTGAAGGGAGGGCATTGCAACCTTAACGTGGAAGTATTGTGAGTAGTGTTTGAGGGCAGCAGTCATTGACCCAAGCAACAAATAAAAGCTCACAGCGTTTCTACGAGATGGAATTTTGATGCTTATATAGTTTGGAAAGGCCCTTAGAGAGATGCATGATATGTACATAGACGAGGATATGTCCCGCTTTTCCTGACGATTGCGTCTATTTCTTTCCTATGTATGTAACCTGTTGTCTTGTTTTTTTTGGCTTAGCATTTGTTGGGCTCCAAAAGACCCGGTTAGCTCTCTGCGCTTAGAACCTTCAACCAAAGAAAATTCCAATTATGATTTGTGGCTTCCGTGTTGTGCGCCATGATGGATTTTTCACTTGTGTTGTTGGGCCTTGTTTTTCTGTGCAGCCATACTCATCTCAATGAAAGTGTCGCCATTACATAACCGTACATCCTTCCTTCTTTCCTTCTTGCTGTCCTCTTTTTCTGCATCAGATGCTCATCTTTCTTCACTAACGCACTCTATCCTTTTCCGTTCGATCCTCTTAAATGATTTAACAGCGTTTAGTGAATATCCTTGCCACATAGAATTACCGCAGTGATTTAGTCTTAACCTCGGAGTGAACGGGTAATGATTAGAAGTGAGAGATTCCATACCGTGGCGTAGAATTGAAAAATATTTTTGGGCTGACAACATTGGGATTAGGAATATAAAGATTGTTTTCATGAACTTTTTACACTGATCAACAATTTTCTCTAAAAAATAAATGCAGCAGCTGCTGGCTTGGACTGAGGGGCTTGAGGGACTAACCGCCTCAACGTGATCGTAACACGAATAGTTTTGCTTTCACACCTCATAAAATTATCATCACACTCCACCTATGTTACTTGGCTGAAATCCAAATACACTAGAGAAATTTTTTGAAAGTGTTAGAGGGAAGAGTCGGAATTTCGATGATGCGCATCGTTTTCTTTTTGGCTTTGTGCTTGACAATTCGAATTGCCTATCTTAGCAGTCAATACTTTTACGGGGGAGGGGAACGGAAGGGTAGTGGAAGAGGTGGGAGGTGGGAAGGAAACGGAATATGTCCATTTCTTTTACGGTTGAGAAGTGGCAACTTGATGAGATGATGTGCTAGTACTGTTGATAGTTCAATGAACAAGCTCATCCAGGAAGCTCCATTGATTTTTCTCGTTGTAAAGGGCAAAAGTTTCGGCAACGAGTGATGTTTGCAAAGAACGTTTATAGATGAATGACTCCAAAGAGTTTATATTTTTGTCGATTTGATATGGAGGAATTCTTGAAATTTAAAAAAAAATTTTGAAAAATTTAGAACTTTTATGCAACAAAGTACAATGACGTGATGTGTTTATGTTGCTGAGAAGTATTTGCCGCCTTTGGAAGTCTTCCCATGATTTGCGGCGTATTTCTCTTTTCATTAAAGGAATATTTCCACATATAAAAAACGTTGAATGATCGCCTTGAGGTATAGTTGAGGTTTTATTCTGCATGATCTCATCTCATAGAATCATCAAAATTGTAAGTTTATTCACTGAGAGTTCCCGAGGAGGTAGTTCGCGAGGTGAACATCTTCAAAAATCCTTTTTAGAGATTTTATTGTCTTGATAGGAGCCAATTGCTCGAAATTATTCTCCTCGATGATGGAATCCACTGCATTTTCAATCAGACCAGAATATGGAACAGTGGTTGTTTATGCTTTCCACATTAGAAAAGAATCCAATCCTCAACTTGATAGAAATAGAGCCAATGATTGGCTCATTTTCCTGGCCATCTCGAAGGTTTCCGAAAAAATTGATGAAATGAAAACCGACTTTTTCAACACCTTCAATCTTTTATAATCGATATTTTTCGCATTATTTGGTGGTTCCGACGAATAACCTACTCAAAGATCAACGTATACCTCCTCAATTGTGCTTATAATTTGCTGGTACGATANCGTATACCTCCTCAGTTGTGTTTATAATTTGCTGGTACGATGTATAATGCGAATGTTGTGATAATATTTCAAAGCCTTTTTTGCGTTCTTTATTGTCGCATCAGTCCTATCGATATACCATTAATAAGCACAGCTGTTTCAATCTCCGATTGCAGTTATTGCCGTTTATTGCCATAGTATTCTTACTTCAACCACGCAATTTTATCCATCTTTATATTCGTAGAGAAAAAATGTATGCTGATTTATGAATTTATTTACATCACATAGTAGATGGGTTTCCCATCAATGGCTCAGAAAGTGGCAAATAGAACGTCCGGTCGATTTTACGACTTATTACGATTGCTATGGCAACATCTTTCATAAACTGAAAAAGTTTCATAGGGCAGCTCATTTCATCGTTTAGTGTCCAACTATTGCTATAGCAAAAATAACCTGTTTTGGGAGTCCAGTTGTGTCATAGTGTAAAGTGATATATATGTTCCTTTCCGCCTATAAAAAGCCTTTCAGTGACATCTCAAACATGAGCGCTATCTCATAACTGCAAGAAAAATTCCGTTTGAAAACGGTGTGCACAAGTTATTGGCGAGGTGGCAACGATTTACAACTCTGATGAAACGTTGCCAACAACGCTTGTGGCTATTTGCATCAAATATTGCATATTACAGAACCATAGTTGTTGCTTAGCTGATATTCTTCTATCAACTTTTTTGGGTTATTTCTTTTGTTGGCTGAAGAGTTGTGAAGGAAGGGTCATGCTACGGGGGACGCATATCGTACCTTTACGTAACATCCATTCAGCCGGTGTAGGCGACAAGCATTGATCGCCAGTTAGCAATCGATTGAACCGTTCTGCTTCGAATGAAGTTCCATACTGGCCACTGGTGCTCCATTTTCATCGTGCCATTCGTTTCCATTTAAATGGCTCCTCCCCTGCTTAAAGAATTCAAATTTCTGCTCCACTTAAAATTAGTCTGTGCACATCATAGTCCAACACTTTTACAGCTTCATTATTCAGTAGATAACCGTTTACGTCTGTCATGCTTAATATCTGACGTAAAAGGTGAATGTTTTTATGGGGCATTGCGTGACTTCAAATAGATATAAGGGCTGCATATTTGTAGTCACTGCGTTCGTCACACGTTGTGCACCTTTCTTGTCGTTCCGTGCAGTTGGCGACAGCTGATATGGCACTAAAGTTCTTCATAGGAACGCCTTGTCTCGTCGCACAGCTATGATGCCTTGAGTTAAACCTATTTTACGAGCAGTGCTGCTTCTATTCGAATGTTTGCGATCACTGCGATCACTGATTGTAATAGAGCTTTCATTCAGCGCTTACGAGATCATCGAAACCCGCCTGGTGGAGAATCCGAGAAAAAGCTGTCAGAAGTGTTTCGAGGGGATCTTGCGGACCATTACTTCCTGCAATTCGAGTCGTTGTTCAGATTGCTATTATTCAAATTACCTATGGAGACAATATAAGAGTTACTAATCGAACGATTGTTAACTAGTAAAGGNCTAGTAAACGACTATTTATTCGTTGATAGGAGCTGACTGGAGATGAATCTGATGGAAAGAAAGTGATGATTACGCCAATAGGGAAGCCGATGACTCCTATTCTTTGGAAGGCGAAATGTTTTTGGCCTTTGTGCGTAAATCCAAAGGTGTTGGCTGAGGTATAGGACAGCCACAGCACACCGAGTACAAAAGGGAAATGACAGAAGGAGAAGGAGGTGAAGTGCCGAACTGTAGGAGAGGAACGTGTCGGCAGTGAATTTGCTAAGCGAATGAGGCTATTTAGAAGAATATCAACCTCCTGGACGTTATACGATAGAAGCTTCATAACTGGGCTGTGCCATAAGCCAGCGCGTTTCCGCTTTTAACATCCGAATTGATACTTCGGTGGACAAACCGTCCCAGATGAACTCGGTCATGTTCTGCTAGAGCACATTTTTATGCATTCGCTGTTTGCGCGAAAATCATAAAAATAGATGTGAGTCTGTTGGAAGCAGCACTTGTCAAAGATTATGGTCANGATGTGAGTCTGTTGGAAGCAGCACTCGTCAAAGATTATGGTCGTTGTAGCAGATTGTGGGAGGCCTAGTCCATACATTAGCCTAGGAAGTGGTTGATTTCATTTAACGTACCACTCGGTACATTCACTTCTCGGAACCGTTTGGTTTACACAGTTGGCCTGAGATGGTATAATTCATCGTTGTGCGTCTGCATGGGATCGAATTTTATTTGCTATTTGCTATATTTTGCCATAGGGAGGTGAAGTCATTTCTCAGTCATTTCTCATTTGCTTTCGTTTGCTGATGGATGTGAACTCGTTGATCGACAACTTGAAAAGGAAATGAGCGGAGCTATGAGATACAGCAGATATAAAAATATGAGTGGAGAACGAGATATATGACGGATTTCTAAAAAAAACAAGTTTACAGTAATATAAGAGGAAGTGATATTTGAGTCTATGGACGGTTGCTCTTTAGCTAGGCTGTTCGATATTTAATCAGCTTAGCTGTGATTATGAGATGGTGGTCATGCGTTCTAATGTAAAGGTTGGTTGCTTCCTGAATGAATATGCTCAAGTTTGCGGAAAGAAGTTAGGAGCGTCTTTGCTCATTTTAACATCNGTAGCGTCTATGCTCATTTTAACATCCATTGTAAGCTCCATCGACGCACTTCGTCAAGACTAGCAATCATCATTCCTCTTGTTCTAAATTCGAGAGCAGATCTTTATCGAAATTTTTGCTGTTTCTGAAATGTTTCGTTTATTGAGATTTTCTCGAATAATCTCGTGTTTAAGAGTCATATCTCTCCATTTCTCACAGTTTCTTTTCAACTGATCGGAATAAAGAGCGGAAATATTTCAACTGAAAGAAAAAAGCTGTCAGTAGATCGCTGTCATCAAAGAGATTGTTGTATTCTCTTAAACGAAACCTTTAAACAATTTAATTCGCTTTGCCGTGATTGGAATTTAGAAAAAGCAACTTGAAAAATAGCTATGCGAGCAATCGTTCCATTTTTGCCTTAATCAGTAGCACTGCTGTTATTATCTATGGCATTTTTCTGTAATCATTAAGCCAATCTATTGTTATCGTTGATACTACCCCTCTGATAGGTATTTGTTTGCTGCAGTTTAAACGGCTAAAAAAGAAATTATTGACAATAAAGTTGTGGCCATTAAACCTCATACACAACAAATAACGAATGCATATGAACGCCGTAATAATGACTCGTACCTCTACAAATGACCTTATTTGTCATTTTTCACCACCACAAATTACAATCATTGTTGGGCATTTAGAATCGCATCCATCCACTCGTTTAATCCGCTCATCGTTCACTTTCTCTCGTATTGCAAATCTTTTCGTAGATATTCCTCCTCATGATTTCTCCTTTTCTCGATGATTCCTGTCACTGTAATCCACATCAATAATTTTTTTAGAAAACACCATCGTATGCGATAGGATACCAATTATACGGTGGTAATAAGAAACAACCTTCAGTATTGTTTTACTCATAACTTTTCAATCGTTTTTGATGAGCTGAAAAATGTTCGAAAATTTAACGAAAATTTGAAATGCATAAAATTTGCCGAATTGTTCGCGCTACGACCGATCGAGCTTCATACAGCAGACCGAATTGTATGTGTGCAATAGTCGATCACACTGAGGAGATTTCAGCGTTCGTTTAGTTGCAATACAACTTAAAATGTGCGTTTTTATATTTGTTGATTTATTTCTTCGTTTAAATTCGATTTGAGCATATTTATATATGAATATTTTTTATTCAATAATAGAATAACGGAGAAAAAAAAACTGAGCAATAAATTATCAGTGGATCCGTTAAAGGTAAATGAACAATGAGCTGCAGTAAATGCTTGTGAGTGGCGTGGATGGATTACTTGAGGCAGTGTTTCACAAAAAATAAAACCAACGTACGGAGTTCGAGCACTGGAACGTCTGCTATTTTTGAGCTTCGGTTGTTCGAGCCTCGCTTATAGCAAAATCGTCACCTGAGTCGAGATGGGTGTAGCTGAATCAAGAAAACAAACAACTAATTTGATTTCTCATGAGATCCTTTCAGATGCAAAACGAGTCTTTCGGTCTCTAGGATCATCCACTGGTGCAAGGAGTTAATTTCAGGTTTTAGTAACCCAAGATGTTAAGATTTTCTTCATTTCCTAGGTATTTTCTGCAATGACGGGAATTATGGACTAGTCTTATTCTGTGAGCTATTGGAATTGACGAGTAAAAATCCCAAATTTTATGTCACCTTCACAGGTAACTAGATCGAAGCCGTCAAAAGGTACAAGTGAAACTGCTTGAGCTCTCGAGATTCAGACTGCAATAGAGATAGTCTGTGAAGATCCTGCCCATAAGTACACGAGCTTTTACAGCTAATATTTTCAAATTGGTAAGCACATCTAACGTATTAGCTGATAGCAGATGAAGATGCTTAGTGAACAAGCGATATGGTTGTGATGACTCATCGTCATTCGTTGGTATTGTGATTTGTTGTTGGAGATTGTGGTGACGAACAAGAGAAAGCTTCAGATGCTCCTCCTCCAAAAATTGCTGTGCCATTATTGTTGGATTCCTCATCACTGTCCTACCCTTCTTCCTCCATCTTTCTTTTCCCTTGCTTTCAACTCGTCTACGTGATTTTATTCCTATCCCCATTTGAAGTGTTTTCGTTTTTAAAATGTCAGTCATATTCCTGAGCACCAGCTGTACTTCAACCTACGTTAAATAATGTCGCTTTGCTCTAAGCATTTGGCTGCTTTTTCTGTCGAAGATTGTCCCCTTTTCTTATTCGATCATACACCTCAGAAGAAACCGTAGTGATGTAACAGTGGTTACTGTTTAATTGGGCGTGTCGTGCAAACTTCCCATAATAAAACACTGAGGTAACGTTCAAGAAAGGTCAGGGAGCTTAACCTCTGACACATGAAAAGTGTGTTATAATGCTGCTGAGTCTGTTGCTTAATTATTGGTGAGATCGCTATACGTAGAATTTTTCCTTCCTTTATTTTTCGAAAATTTGGAGAGGTCACCTCGACAGAGATTAATTGATCTTTCTCCATCGAACAAGACGACGGAGCGGTATGAACATATTTCACAACTCAATGCATAAATTGTTTTTGCATGCAGTTGTGCTAAAGTTGCATCGCATCGCGTGCAGTCATGCTAAAGTTGCGTCGCATCGGGTGCAGTTATGCTAAAGTTGCATCGAATCGCGTGCTGTTGTGCTAAAGTTGCATCGCATCGCGTGCAGTCGTACTAAAGTTGCATCGCATTGGGTGCAGTTGTGCTAAAGTTGCATCGCATCGCGTGCAGTCGTGCTAAAGTTGCATCGAATCGCGTGCAGTTGTGCTAAAGTTGCATCGCATCGCGTGCAGTCGTGCTAAAGTTGCATCGCATCGCGTGCAGTTGTGCTAAAGTTGCATCGCATCGCGTGCAGTCGTGCTAAAGTTGCATCGCATCGCGTGCAGTTGTGCTAAAGTTGCATCGCATCGCGTGCAGTCGTGCTAAAGTTGCATCGCATCGCGTGCAGTTGTGCTAAAGTTGCATCGCATCGCGTGCAGTCGTGCTAAAGTTGCATCGCATCGCGTGCAGTTGTGCTAAAGTTGCATCGCATCGCGTGCAGTCGTGCTAAAGTTGCATCGCATCGCGTGCAGTTGTGCTAAAGTTGCATCGCATCGCGTGCAGTCGTGCTAAAGTTGCATCGCATCGCGTGCAGTTGTGCTAAAGTTGCATCGCATCGCGTGCAGTCGTGCTAAAGTTGCATCGCATCGCGTGCAGTCGTGCTAAAGTTGCATCGCATCGCGTGCAGTTGTGCTAAAGTTGCATCGCATCGCGTGCAGTCGTGCTAAAGTTGCATCGCATCGCGTGCAGTCGTGCTAAAGTTGCATCGCATCGCGTGCAGTCGTGCTAAAGTTGCATCGCATCGCGTGCAGTCGTGCTAAAGTTGCATCGCATCGCGTGCAGTTGTGCTAAAGTTGCATCGCATCGCGTGCAGTTGCGCCAAAGTATATTGCAATCAGAAAGGTGTCGATGTGTAATTTCGTATCCAGTCGAGTGCTAACGCCGATCTCAGACATTATCCTTCTTGGCCGAAACTTCCACTAATATTGCTTCCATTCAAGGCGAATATCGATGGTAAAATGAGGGTTTGGAGGAGTTTAGAAACATCTTACACTTTCGCATTTTCCACGTCTTAGAGCGGACCATGCTCGCTGGTTTCAGCTGGGGAACCGCTGTGAGGTTGAAACCGCAAAATTTGATGGGTGAGAATAATGTAGCAGGTAGCATGAACTCGTATTTCAAATAGCAACACTTCGACCTATTAGCATGGAAAGGAATAGCAGATATTTATAGACGCCGGAAATTTCTCAAGCATTTTACGTGTTTCATTTTTTTCATGGTTTCAGGTTTNAATTTCTCAAGCATTTTACGTCGGCCGTAACAGGTTTCATTTTTCTCGAGTAGTGTCGCAGAAAAGCGAACGTTCTGTAGTTAACTTGTAAAGGTGGGCGATTCATTTGCGTTACTATGCAGATGTTTTTGCGACATTTAAATGCGCAGAATCAGAGAACTTCTGGGAGGGATGAGCAGTGGGAATAAATCAAAAACAAAAACGAGATGAATGATTCATGAGCGCTAATATCCTCGGCAATATCCATAACCTGATATTTGCTGTGGCATTTAAAGTGCATTTAATTTTCCATATTTGTTTCATTATACTTATTGAGAGCGCTGAAGTGGGGAATAGCATTACTTAAGGCGAAGAAACACAATTTGCAATATCATTTGAACAAATCACTTTGATGGCTGTAGTTTTAGGTAGCATAACTGAGCAAAGTAACTCCATATGAACTTTGATTGCTAACGTTTGTAAATGAATTCATTTATTTCATTTGATCGATGAGATTGTTTAAGTCGTTTTTTTAATAGGATGAAAAAAAAGGAATTTCAAGCGTGATATCCACTAAAATATTCGTGTGGAATCTTGTTAATCATCGAATGACGTTAATCACCGGTCTCCTTCTCACTTCATTGCACTCAACCGAACGCATATGGAAGCGAACCTTAATTTACCTTGAGAAGTGGGAACTGTGTTGCCATTTGAGTAATACCTTTATTGCTTGCAAACTTCAATTCATTCTCGAAAGGTTTGGCAATGGACGTTTCGATTTTTTATTTTAAAAAGTGGAATTTCGAATAAACTTGATCGCAGAATTTGAACTTTTGAGTGAAATTTAGCGCTTGAGAAAATGATGGCGTTGTTTATTATATCATTTCGCTTTTTGGCTCAGTATTCGTTGATTGTTTCATTGCAACGCATCTATAACGATTCGACTCTTCGATTGAATTACGAAGGTGCACTCAATTCTTGTCTCTTCCTCTAATGTGGTGATATAGGAACCATGTGGAGTTGTTTTCTTAGTGAAGTCATAGCCAATATCGATCAACGATTCATGTAATTTATTGTCAGTGAGTTTTCTTGCTCGTAAAAATGCAACAAATTCAGCGGTGTTCGGTAAAAAAATATCACCGAAATTGAAACCAAATGAATGAAATTCGTTCCGAACACAACTTTTTTCTCAGAATTTTGCAACTTCGTTGCTCTACTTTATTGCGTCATAAATGAACGATTGAGGAAAAACATCACAAACGGCGCACTTTCTATGATTATTCCGGTTAAAAAACCAATCGGTTGAGAAGCATTCGGTAAAAACCGAACGGTGCCTCATAACTCATTTTCATTCGACTAGTAGGGTCAAATTCCCCATCAAAAAAAGAGTCTTTCATCTGCATTCAATCGACTGTAGAACTGAGTTCGATTCGCCGTTGGCTCTTTATCTAATTAGTTTATCGTCTATAGCTGCTCTCTTGTAGCTATAACCGCTTATAATCACCGTCGAATGGATTATAACCACTCCAAAAGAGGGTAATCGAACCGACAGATTAAAGAATCAAAAGTTCTGGAATGCATCTATATCAAAAATTTCACGACCATATTTTCCTTGCTTGCTAGTTAGAACTCGAATTCAGGATGGATATGCACACGGACGAATGCTCTTAGAGAACTGTCTAATAATACGCCAACTGCAAAGTCCCCAAAAACGATTTGTCAGACTTTGCAACAGCATTAAAAAATCGAGTGAGGTGGCATCTTAAGCGATGTTAGCACAGCGTGTCAAACGCTTTCATCGAGGAACTTCTCTAATAGTCTCTGGCGCATTATTCACATCGCATTGCGTTTACATTTGTCATGTCCGTGAAATGGCACAACGATGCTTATAGGAGGAGGAAAACATCGCCAAAATAACGCCCAAAGAAACGCAAGTATTGTATCACGCCCACATTTTGAGACCGTGGACGATACCGGTGCTGAGCAATCAACTTGCCAGATAAGGCAATCAAAGTGCCGTCATGACAGACGTGTGCACACTAATGGGCGTCGAATGTTTGTAAAACGGCACCGCCCAACTAAAGCACTGTAGTTTCACGTTTAAGGCCTAACAATGGGCGAGATTTATGAGCAATGCCATGATATGGACAATAGCGCCGTATGCACAGTTCGAGAAGTGCGCCTAACGGTTAAAGTGGCGGTCGGGTGTCACCGTTGCAGTATTCTGTGTATGATAAATGTCAAGCTTTTAGTTAATTTTGGAGAAGAAGGGTCGATTTCTTTGGCTAGAATCTGCAAAAGAATTTACAAGGGATTTCGTGACTTGATATTGGCGCTTATGTTGATTTTTGATATTGAGAAAGGTCAACTAAACGGTGCAAAAGTCATTTGTAGAGAAGGAAGAAGGAAGGGGCAATAGACGAGACATAGGCGTATAAGCTTTCTCCACGATCATCTACGCTGCGGTGCTGCTTCAAAATCTCTCACCAGTGATAACGTTTTTGTATCGCTTTCCTTATCTTTGGTTGTTCATTCGATTTGTGGCGCTATATTTAATTTCAATATATTTCACGTTCATAAGTAGCATAACACATATTTACACTCTCGCATCGAAAACCCCAAAAATTCTTCGAGGGACTCGAATATGTGAGCTCGTTCCTCTACAGTTGCCTTTATCATTGCCAACCAAAAATGACTCTACCTTCGCTCTCGTCAAACAATATCTACCAAAGTTCGCCGTCTGATAGCGCATCTTATTTTCTTCACTATGAATCTGCTTAATAATCAATACTTCCAAGGCAATAAAATTACCGAACATTGACATAGAATTTTTCTGCAACATTTTTTTATTTTCACAAATCCTCCAAATTGTTTATCATTCTCTTCTCAGTGGTGATCTCGTTGCTTTTGTGATTGATCACCACTCGACGGCTTTCTGCCTTTTCTCTCAGCACTTTGCTAGTGCAGTTCATTTTTATGAGACACATCGTTAGGAATTAGTTCGTGTGAGGCGAACACAAAAATAATCCCACACTTTTTTGCTTTTAATCAATCGTTTTTTGCCGATCTTAAAAGAACGTTCTTCGCTGCTTTTCGATTTTCCTTTTTTCTTTTTCTTCTAACCACTAAGTGATCTCTTATTTTTATAAGTGACTGTAAAAATCCCACCTGAATTTCTATTCGGTAGAGTGACATTTACCTTCGACGTTTGCATTTCAGACGTTTTCAATGGGGAGACAAGAGGAGACTTATAATGAATAGACGGAATAGCGCATTGTAGCAGCATATTGAGGTAATTGGAATCACTATCCGCATCACTTCGTTTAAACTGCAAGTAAGAGGTACTTGAAATCATCGAGAGATAGTGGAAGATGATGGTGGGTAAGGGGGAGGAGGGGTTGGGGAGAGAATGGGAGGTGAATGGGTAAATAGTTTGAGGAAGAGTTTGCTTTGCAGATTGTGGGCAATCACTTAGGCTTCAATAGGGGTGGAGGGATTAGTGGAGACCATTGTGCCGTTGTAGCTTGTAAAAGTTTAGTGTGCGTTAGTGCATAGCGATGCAACGGTTGATCGATAGAAGGGCTAGCGCCACCCCAAATGCACTTTCGAGTGGACGCTTCTCGGAGTGTTTAGTGCTTGTCCCTCACCCTCTCATCACTAAAATTTCCCTCCCCCCTCTTCAGTTGCTGAAATTGGTCAACAGTTTTCTATTTCCTTAAAATATGCTGAATTATTCATTTGTGAAGAAGCAACGAGCAGTGCGTAGGCAATGACAAAACTGAACAAACTAGCTGCTGGTTTGATGAGGATGCTATTAAACTAAAGCCAATATATTTAATAGCTTTGACAGTGATTATCGTAGAGGTGTGTTTATATGAAGTGTGTAAAGACGAGAAGCCTCTGATCTCATAGGAACAAAACGTACGGCAAAAGTGCGTCGGTATGGAATTGTAAAATGACAAATAGAGACGGACAGTTGAACTCTTTTGTGGGTGGTTACAGTGCGGCGATCGAGTTGACCGTGATTTTCATGTAATTTGCTGTGCCTTTATTTCGCATCCCGCGGCTCCCC
>JAARMF010001071.1:8245-19248 GCA_022844705.1 Toxascaris leonina | reverse complement strand
ACCACCCCACCCCCCCCCCCCCCCCTCACCCTCTCATTTCCCTTCTAGTGACTTCGTCGATGCAGCGTCGGATGAATAAAGTGGATGTGATTGATTGAAGTGAAAACGGAAATGTGTGGGGGGAGTGCCATCACTCATTAAACCTCCCACATTTATTTATCAATTAAAAAGGAGTTTAAATATTCTCACGTAGGTGATGAGAACTGCAATCGTAACAGGTGTGGTTGTGTGGTTGCGAATGCAATCGGGTTGAAATGTCAAAAGCGAAGAGCAAAATGGAAAAAAAAAGTGACATATTAGTTGTGATTTAAGAAACTCTACAGAACGTTTGCTCGCCCAACCCCGCGATCTCTTCAATAACGCCCTCATGGAAGGGAATTGTAATGGGTTATAATTTAGTATTTAAATTTACTCAGCAATTTCTTTCAAAATCCTGCAATTATGAATTCGTCTTGATTGTAAATAAACACATTACTGATTGCATGCTATTTAGAAGTTATAGGCCCAGTTTTTGATGCTTTTCTTTTCGAATTCATTGTCTTAGTGTGCAGAAATATGTTCTAAGCGAAAGTGATAATCGTTGATCGATTCAAATCCGGCACTCTTTTCCCCTATTTTTCCCCTATTGCGGCAAGGCCAAGGGTGGATGGATCATAATGGGTCTATTGAACGTGTGTGTTCAGTGAAAAAGAAATAGCTGCCTGCATATTTTCAATTGTTTCAAAATACGCATAGCCCAATATTGGTGCACGATGACATCGCCTGATAGTTTCATTAACCGTCCCCCTCCCCCCCNCCCCCCCCCCCTCCCCCCAACCATTATTCATTTGCAAAATTTTCGCATTGATTCGCTTGTCACGTTCAGTGAATGTATCATCCGAATGTTGTTCTAATGCACTAGGCATTGAGATGCGTTGGTCGTCAATATTGACAGGAGAATATTACGTAATAAAATCAAGGTGCAGCTGTAAATGACGTGAAGTGCTGAGGTGAACTTAAGTTCCTGGGGATGATAGGTGGTAAACATTGCACGAGAATCATAGCAAGCTCTAGAGTGCAAAATATTGGTGTTTATCGTTTGTTCTTCGCGTTTATAGCCATACTGTAGCAATGTTTTCGAAGCAAAATGCATCGAGGGTGAAGAGCTTTTTTTGCTGTCGTTAAAAATAGTATAACACTATAAGAATCGGAGCTCGATCGAATTTATTGGACAGAAGTATGGGAGCAACATTACCCGAGTATCTCTTCATAAATGCACAATTCAAGGCGTTAACGTCACATCCATCATTTCAAAACATTTTCTGTCAATTTGAGCCATACATTGCTCAAAATATTTCTGCATTTCGATGATACGCAATGTTTGAAGCAATTAGCTTCTCCTCGACGATAATAATTGATGAGTTGAGCATTATGCAAATTTCAGCTTCGCGGGTCATTTGATCTTCGGGTGGTGGAGGCACGCCGAAACGAGAATGGGAATAAGCGCCGAAACGAAGCATGCAATGCACGTCACCACGTTTGCGCTTTGGCTTATTCTCTTTGAAATCCTTTGTGGCGCTATTCCTCTCTTCACGACATCGGAAAGCCTTCTCCACACGCAGTTCTCCCCTTTCGAAAGGTTCATTTTTTAATGGTTCTTGCAGCGTTATATTTTTGGTTAATAGATTAACTGCTGTCGCATCCAAACAACTGACGGCTCATTCATACAATGAAATGAGACAGTTGTTTCTTAAAGAATGTGGCTTTGTGGAGGTCCGATGATGTGCTATTGTGCTAAACAACCGTTGAGCATGGGAGTAAGGGGGAACGACATGGGAATTCGGAGTTGGAAGTCAAGCCTACCTCTGGCCAAATCGAAGGTTCTTTTCAAGTCTGCCTAAGGACACAGTTGGAGTGCTTGAAGTCACTATGACGACCATAGTTACTCACAATCAGGAATATATCTGAATAGGGCATTGTGCACTACAAGCCCTTGGTTTACACAATTAAATCCATGGCCGTCAATAATTTCCATCATGTGGTCAAAATGCTGGTGCAGAGAGATGCCTCTTCATGACAATGTATTCAAATGTGATAGTTTGTATGGCTGCTTTTGATGCTATTAGAGTGATCTGACCGTGCACAAAGAAGGGCTATTTTCTTTGACGAAATAAAAGTGCCTGAATATAGGCTGATCGAGATGTGCTGAAATGTTCCATGAACTTACATAAGCCGTCTTCTTGAACTATAGTCATTTTCGTTCATTCCTGGCCACTTCTGATAAGGATGCGTTGAGCTATTTCAGCAATCATTGCAGGCTAAGTCAAACAGGCCAAGAGATAGTAAAAGCTTCCTGTTCATTACCAATAATATCTAATCATGTTTGTAATATAAAGCAATCGGTAATTCACTCAGTGATCAATATTCTTTCAGTTATGGCTATGTGGGTGCAT
Source organism: Toxascaris leonina (assembly GCA_022844705.1). Lineage (NCBI taxonomy): Eukaryota > Metazoa > Nematoda > Chromadorea > Rhabditida > Ascarididae > Toxascaris > Toxascaris leonina. Next base: position 16,816 of record JAARMF010001071.1, on the reverse strand, counting down.
TGTTGCTGTATGCATTACGAATTGCCTCACTTCTTGTGCTACCACAATGTATATGCAACATGCTTGGTCTAGTGCTCTTCAATGGTTTTCGTGAGAAGGTCAAACTTAAGGCGGCACCGCTACTTGCTCCTCTCGTGTGCTATAGGGTTGTCACACGTGGTGATTATCCCGAATTAGTTAAGGTTCGGATCTTCCTTTTTATTTTATCATTTCTCCATATAATTTGTCTTCCTGCCTCCGGCTCTACCTAATAAGCAGTGTATCCTGTTTCCTCCCTCTGACTCATGAAATCGGTACAGTGGTGCAAATGGGGATAGCTTTGTGAAGAAACACGGAAACAATGACCAGAGTGAGTTGATAATTTTGAAGTTATAGGCCCATTCCTCTTTATTTGGGCTGTCCCCGTTAAGATAGATAAGGTAGCTCAACGACCACCGCCTCCCCCTCCCCTTCCCCGAGACTGCGCTCGCATCAAGAAACATGACCGTTTTAGATGAAAGAATTCAGCGAGAAAATCGACGGTCCAAAATTCTCATTCTTCGCTTAAGTGAACGTTCCAATATAAGCGCAGTCCCTGAGGCTTACAGCACTCACAATTCTAGAAAGGATATATAAATTTCACTTTTTTTTAACCGTTGTATAAACGTTTCAAAGCTTCGATTTAGCCGTTATCTATTTATAGCAAAATATCAAGTACAATATGGCGAAATGTCGTGATGCGGGTATGGAAAATTTTATCTTCGAGGTGGTCACTGATAAGGCGATTAACGTGCCTTCATTGCCACGGTTGAGAGAGGTGGTTGTTCCATCCACATATAGGTAAATACATTTATTATTAGTTTTAATTTCTTCCGCTATGGGGATGATTATGGAATTGCCACGTTGATTGTTTTCTAGCAAAACTGAGTGCCCAAATACAAGTACGTTGTTGGCTGTGAATATGGAACCTCGATTTCTTGCTATCGTATTCGTTGACATATGTAAGGGAGGGAGTGGGTCTTATATCACTCCTCTAGTCCCCTTCCTTCTTCCCTTTCCCTGGATTGCTTCATATTTCAGATGTCTTGTGAGATGAGTTTATGGCCACAAAACTGCCATATTTTCTGATATGTTCTTATAGCTACCTGTTGTTGTGGTGTTCATTAAAATAAATAGTCCGAAAAGCCTTTGAGATCGCTGCAATATTCCAACATATTTTTCACTGGCATTCCTTAGATTCTTTTGAATTCATTTTATATTTCCTTCAGTAATACTCCATTCCCGCATAGCGCTGTGATGATTTCTTCGATTTATATACCACTGCGACTGCTATATATACTTATAGCAATATATGCTTTTAAATACGTCCTCGTTTTTCTGCAGAGATTTCAGCTGATACGATCCATCTCAAAATTTAACCCTGCATAGGGGATAGTTCGGCATTAAGTATTGATAATACCATTTATTCGTCGTACCTTCGCAGACTGTTGCGCGTCGATATACCAAACTTGCATTCATGCAACCGGTCGGTCATGAAATTATCCCTTAAACTTCCAGAAAATGCTTGAGCTTTTGTTTCATCACCTTCCATAATTGGCCGATCCTTTCCACTAGTCTTCAGATCTTTCATGTCTTGCTTGTCAATGTCATGCCTCGATTCAACTTGTTGGATTTTTCGATTTTTTTTTCTTTTTGCTGTTTTATGATCGTCGACAATATTATGAGATTGTCTAATAAGTCAAATATATTGAATACTTTGTAAAATATCATTAAATTCAAAGAAAAAAGGAAATCGAATTGGAGGTTGATGTTGGAAAGTGTGCAGTGAATGATTACCGCTCATTAGATTAGTGATAAATTTCACAGCACAGTCGTAAAATGTTTGCAGAACTAAAAGCGGTGCATTATTCAAATCACGTGCATTGCAATATTGCCTAGAGGATGACGTGAATATCCTTCAAGATGATGATTGGGTTGTGCATCTCGATGAGGAGACATTGCTTACTGAAAATGCGGTATGTCAACGTTATACTATTTTTGGCACCCTATTTCATTTGATTTCGGAAGTGATTACTACTCAGTGACACACTTCCATAGCTTAGGAAGCTCGACCTATAGAGAAGCTACAATGCGACTTCAGGATATTATGTAGTTGTTAGTAGTACTACCGGAAATATTTGTTTAATTGTCTGAGGTTCGCAAATTACACGAGGTTTCATAACATAATAATAATAAACATATTGGAACAATGAATCTCTGAAAGACTACCTTAAACCCTAAATCAATATCGTAACTCCACTGATGTGAAGTTTGTCGAAAATCTTTAACAAGTATCGCTTGGCTACTACATTAAGATTGTTTCATTATATGAATGAGACAAATATTTTAATGCTGGGAAGCGAGCGTCGATAATCAGATTTTTTTCAGATATGTGGAATCTTGAACTTTTGCGAGGATGGAAGACATCAGTTTGGCCAAGGTGTTATCACGTATGCGAATGGCGAGATTGTCAATTGGATCACAACGCTGTCTGATTCGTTCAGGTCTGCATAAAATTTGCTTATTATAAGTTGTTTGGTCGTTTTAGATTCTTATTTGATCCATCGATAGAATCGTCCTTGCGACAGAATTATTATTTATAGTGGAGTTGTTGAGTTACTAATTCATTGCACGATTCGAGTAGTGGGTTCGTCCAATGAACATTCTTTAATGGCCGATCCTTTGAAGCTCGTAAATTCCTCCTGTTCCCATCCCTGTTGTGCTGTCGGAGATGCGAAGAAAAAAAATTCACGAGATCGACCTCCACTGCCGTTCCACTCTGCTGTTCAACAATTAGCAAATTGCAGTTGAGGCTGCCTTACCTGTTATTTTGCTTCAAAAAGTTTAATAAAAAGATGACCGATCTGGAACGAACGTGATTTTGAGGATCGATTATTTTGAAGCGTGGAATGAGACCGTAGGGTTATGATTTCCGTGGAAAATTGTGCGATGATCGTCCGATACGAGTCATTTTATGTTTAAGGAGTGTGAGTTTCGATATACTCGTTATGGTCACTATTACTTTATTATGATTTTTCAGGGTTGCTGATGATATGGGAAAACTGCGTTTCCAATTTCGTTTCTTCCATAAACCGCTATTCGGTTGGAAAGGCTCTTTCGTTGTAACACAGGTGAGACTTCTAGTTGATGGTATGAATGAGGTGAAACCTAAAGCAGTAGAGTTATTTGTCTTGACACTAATGCATCTATGACATCAGCCATACATATGTGCCATTTATTCATTTATGAGTATGTTGGGCTTAACGGATATACAGTGTTGGAATTTTCATAAAAAATTTATGTGACACCACAGCGGAAGTTTTGATTCTGAAATCGGTGAATTACGTACCTCAGAGTTTTCTAAGAATAAAAGGAAGTGCTGCAAATCGGCATTCAACGAGTTTATTTGCAATTCTGTTTGCCAGTAAAGTGTCTTCGTTAAAAGCTGGGCACGTAACTGAGGAACTCTCTGAACTCATTCCCTAAGGGTATGGCGATCGAATTTCAGTTCGCGATGGCTATATGAGTCATTTCAATTTCTAAAAATTATTAGTTAATAATAGGGCTTTTAACTTAAAGAAGCTTTTATAATACTATTATGCGGGTTTCTACCACGAAAACCTTAATGTCTATAACTTTTGGGTTCATCTGCTCGCTATTCTTGAATAGTGCTGGTGTTCGATATTGTTATGAAGTATTGTTTGGGCAGGTGGGTGCCGAGCGGAAGGTGTCTTTCGATCACGGTCGTGAGGGTTCTATTGCCGAGGATTGTTTCTTCAGTATGATTGCTTTCCGAGATGGTTATACGTTCGATTTCATCGAAGGTATGCAATCACTTTATGAGGTGTTTTTGAGTTCTAGCCGATCAACACCTAATGCTCTGCCATCTAAAAGATATTGATGTATTTTGTAAGGTGTGCTTGGGTCCACCTGAAATCTTATTGCTCGGCTATGATCTGCATAATCGATTCGAATGTAGCTATACGAATCTTCACGTTGTTTTGACGACATAAAAAAGTTTCCCAGGAATTCTATCGATGCAACCGTTTATCACATGCTTTTTTACTTTATTCGGACCGTATATTCATATATATCTGTGTGTGTCTGTTTGGTTGCCTTCGTAACTCTTTCTAAGTTTATATGTTTGGTAGTTGAAATCAAGAAACAAGAAAACTGAGATGATAAAATCTGCTGGTAATAATGCGCCTTTTGGATTGATCTTCGAATCTCCGACTCACTCCCATTGAACGTTTTCCTTCTAAAATTCGCACATGGAGAAGCTCAACTGTGTGTTGTAAGACCGTTCGGTGCAAATAGAGAGTTATTTTTCATTGAGCACTCTCAAATCGATGTTGGTTTATTTGCAGCATATGTTAGCAGACAATTTTATATAATAGAGAATATTGCTGCAGCCGGTTGCGTGCAGAAGACCACTTTCAGAAGGCACACATCGTGCCAGCTTTTGTGATTTCTAGTGTTGCTCAAGGTGAACACTCCAATGATGTTGCTTGGCATTAAGCTAGCTGAATACATCGGATTCTGCTCGATGCATTTTCTGGCTTTTTGTCGTGAATCTTTGTTATTCCAAGCTAATTCCTTCTCTAAAGCAACATTATAGATTTCTGTTTATATGCATGTCATTAAAATCCGTCGCATTTTTCAGGAGAAATGCACGAAAAAAGTCCTTTCACCTTCTGGGATTTCCTTCAGCAGCGAAAGCGTTGGATTCAGGGTATTTATCTGACTGTCCACGCAAAGCAAATCCCTGCCAGGAATAAGGTTCGTTTCTTTCGTGAACATTTCTTCATTGAGGTGGTGGTCATAGATCACTACTTTTACTGGGCAGGATGATCGCTGGTCTTTAGTTTTCCGCGATTTCGCTTGCAGAGGTATGCGCAACTCTTAACTCTTGAGGGTTATGCCAGAGCAACGAACTAACAACAGAAGCCATCTGCGCGATGGGATGTAGTCACGTTGTGTAATCTTTGCAGGTTATACCACACTTCGGGGAGTTGTTTAAAATTTCTGCAACGTCGTATAAAACTATTTTTAGAGCCTTCGAAAATCTCTTTGGGATTCATTTTTCGATTTATGAGCGAACAGTTCCAAAGTAATCGACAGATGTTTTATGCCACATTTTGTCGAATACGGCAAGGGGCAACCCTCATTGGTACGGTCGAAAATTTTGACCTCATTGTTTAGTGTAAATCCTCTCTCGCACACGTAACGATTTGTCTCAGAAATGTGTGAATTTCCTAATCTTGCGCTTTTTCAGATATTGCTAGGATTGTCGTTCTATGCGTGGGCAACAATGCCTCTCACGTCACTCCAAGTTTTTCTTTTCCATCTCTTCCCCCTTCCGCCGTGTTTCATCTTCGATTTTCTTGTTGGATTCGTTGCTGCAGTCAATTTATATATGTATATTTACGGTGTTATCAAGAGTTTCTCCAATAAATACAGGTTAGTTATTGTTTAAAATTGTGCCATAAATGAAAAATCATCCACTGACTCTCTACAGAAGTTATTATTTACATGGATAGAGAAGAGCGCTTGAATTCATTTGCTCGTTGGAGCCATTAAATGACACTTCTTTCCAAAGCAAACGTGATAACACATTTAAATTTTTTTAATGCAGTCGGGAGGGAGCATCCTCATGTTAAAGGATTTCGGCAACGACTTTGTTGTTCTGTTCTGAACAAATTGAGAAAGTCTTTCTTTGTTACCTTCAAGTCTCATCTGTTCTGTTTGATGATCTTTATGGGATGGAGGGGGAGAGAGGGACAATTGTTAAGGTTATGATATTATTGCGATTTGTTGAGCATTTTTGATCGTTTATGTTACACCAATTAATATGTATTTGTTGTTTTAGTTCTGCCAATATGGCTTACTTATATAGTAAAAATCATAGCACAAATAGTTTAGTGTTCTGAGTGGGGAACCTTATTAAATAACTTGGAGCATTTGTGCAATGCTAGATGAAAACGCTTGATATTGCTGGCCCGTCGAAGTGTTGAAGTGAAGTCATCTCAGATCGGATCTGTTTCAGGCATAGTCCGTTGCGTCTGTGTTTGTATATGGCAGGCGCTATGCTGACAATTCCATTCAATGTGTGGATAGAGAACATCGCCGTATTATGGGGAATGTTGGGTGATAAGAACGGCTTTTATGTCGTCAAGAAAGATGTGCAATTGCTGAACGAACATGACGGGTTACCATGCTGATGGCGTTCCAATTCACTGTTATGCAAAATACGGATGCCTTCTTGTTGCAATTGTTGAATAGGCTCAGCAGGTAGACTGCCTCGATGATTGAGCGTTTGAAAGGGGCAAAAAACATTTGATTTTAAGAGATTTTGATGAAAAACTTTTAGCGACTTAGTTGGAGTGGTGAGATGAATCAAGGCGGAAGACGTCGAGTTGTGAATATTTGCGTTGATCTTGTGATTGTAACAAGAGAGCATCCACGCATTTAATAGCAAATTATGTGTTAAATAGTAACAGTTCATTCGTTTGTTAATTTGAAATGAGAGTTGCTTCTCGTATTAGCTGTAGATGTGATCTAATTCCATATTGGAGTCTTTTTTCATTGCTCTTATTATTTGATATCGACTTTTTAAGTGGGCTTATTTATTTCTCAATTTCTGCTTGATGTTATTCAATTATGTTTTATTATGGAATATAATTCAAACGCTTTTATTATCTATCTCTTTTGTAAAATGCATTTAGAATATTCCTTTGAAAGAATTTCTTGTGATAGAAAAACTTCCTCTCTCTCGATTAGAAAGCGATTGCGGAATAGCGTAGCGGGTTGTTATTCGCTCGCACGCCAAGTCTGAAATCTCAATAAAGTGAAACTGATTTAAAGCATCATTTATTTCTTTTACATCTAAATGGAAATTGCACTTTCCCCATCTTGTAGACGTAAATTTGAAGCGATGGCTTTATCTTTGTGAGCTATTTTAAAGGGATGTGCTTTATGCTGACAGTGGATTAAGCGAGGTGGGTCTGCGCACACGGACTGAACATGCTGCAATGATATTGCATACGAAATGACGGGCAAGTTTCTTTCAGTCCTCAACGCACAGACCAACTGCGCTTTTCTGTTCGTCCATAATGTCACTTTATGAATTATCAGTTCTGTTGTGATCCGAGCAAAGCTCATTTGTTTTTCTTTTCGCGAATATCATTTGATACGATGACTGCCGTCGTTTAGTAATAACCCTCAATTAATGTTTCGCTTACGTGTCCATTGCTCTCTTTCTCTTTTCCTACGTTCTGTTCCCTTTCTTGTCGACTTTTCTAGATCCTTTCCCCGTCCTGTCCACGCAGATTATCCAATATCTTAAGCTTGATTTTCCTTTAGAGGTCTCTCACATCTCGTCGAGGATGTGAGCAGGTCTCTTCTATGATGGTTTTAGCAGGTGAGTTATGGAAACTCACACTGAATTTTGAGGTGCAATTTTGCTGTCGATTTCAAATGCGGAAGTACGGAATCGAAAGTTGGAAGGGAGGGATGGGCTAGACTTAAGAGTGTTAGAATCTGTAGGCACCATTTTACTCAATATCCGATAAATGACTTATTTGGGCTTTATTGTTGTAGAATATCCACTATATCGAACGACGGCTTCGCTTGTATTACTGAGCAAAAATAATGCGTCGTTAATTATGAAATAATGTCATTGCAAGGCGCGAAATCTTTCTATACGGTGTTTATTTTTGAAGTCTTTCAAAAAGACTTTCAATTTATGATAATTAAATATCCACTCTCAAGGTGCAGATTTTGATTTGTATGAAGAACATCTCCACAGAATCGTTCTGATTGCAACCTATCGAAACGATGAGTGCGTTGATCGTTCAGAGGCATCTGAAGTTCTCTTTCGCGTCCTCGCAGTCGGAAGCATCCGCTCAATGCTGTCATTCAATGATCTCAGCTTATCATCGTTATTCGTATGATGTCGATCCTTTACATGCTCTCTCTATATTCATATTGATTGTATTTCGAAAAACGATCGTATCGCATCGAAGAGTTTTGTATGTTAGCATTCGTATATATTTTTTTTAAATTGTTGCCGAACTCCTACTCGTCGATTATTTGAGTGCCTACATAGTCGAACAACTCTGATATAGGTTGGCTGCAAATGCAATATTCCGGTTCGTTTTAATTCTTGACCTTTCTTCTCAAGAGTAAGAATAGTTCCGAGTGTTGTATATTCTTTGTAATTTCTTTGATTGTCCTTAGTGAATAAAGCCATATAAAACTGTCCATATGAAACGAATTCTCTACAATCGATTTTGTAGTCTGCTGGAATTGAGTTGTATCCGATTGTGTAGTCTGTAGAAAGGAGTTAATTTCCTATGTGACACTCATTCATCTGCTGTATTTCATTTTGCATTTTCACGCTATAAATGCTGCTGTTATAAAGTGGTGCATGCAAATATTTTTATGCAAATACACTATCTTTGACATCCATTTTGATATCGTTTCCAGCTTCTTTCAGATCATTTTTAAAGATCCCATATTCTCTTACACATTTGCGAAGAGGGGGGGGGGGGG